>JASDQU010585665.1:69382-101758 GCA_032191745.1 Picea mariana | reverse complement strand
TTCATATTCTCCATAATCTATTCAAAAGGGGAACAAAAGGATACTGCAACCACTACAGCCTCAGCCCAAGCACCTTATATCGACCAGAAGCAGGTTGACAAGGCTGCAGCAAAGCACAAAGATTCCTTTTGCACACAGTCATCTCATGTAGTGAGACTGGTTAACAAGGTCCAACCCTTCCATCCATAGGTTCGTGATGACCTTCAACAAACCAAGCATCACGACGGTTCCAACAAGGCAAGCAACTCACCAAGATTTAGATTTAGCAATCGCTTTCCCCTCTCCCCTAGGAACTCAACGCAATGGATACCATTGCTTCCTAAGGAGGGAGGATTGATCCAGGTGGATATCGGTGGCCACCCACCTTCTCCAATTGGCCCAAAACATGTTTCTGGCAATTTTGGTAATTTACTATTTTTAGCAGTTTTTAAATTCTGGGGCCATTTTGAGGCCCTAAACGATGTTTTTTGAGAAATTGGGGAGAAACATGGATCATAGATCATGTTGCTCACCCAAAAGTTGTAGTTCTCGGATGGATATTTCCAACGAGCTATCATGCACCCCAAACATAGATCGTATGCAAAAGTTACGCCCCTGGGAAGTTGACGTATCAACTACCCCCATCGGGGCCCACAAACCTTTTGGATTTTCATCTTCCAGGGTTAGGGTTTTGGATTTTACTTATGTTAAAAAGGCCCTTAGAGCCTCATTGTAATGATCATCTTCTCATGGATGTGAGTAGCTGTCACATCTCTTCTCAGAGATAAGCTACCACCATTCTAGCGAGTCTTTCACTCTGTATTTTACAGTCTCTGTACATTTATTTCATTAATAGAAATTGTGTATTACTATATATCTGTGACTCTTGTTTTATTTCCGCTCTCATTTCGTGCTAAAAATAATCTAGATCAACTCTCAATCTGGTTTACTTTACAAAGTTTTTCCAGATGCACAACGATCGATACTTGACAAGACTAGACAAAGATCTGGACCACATGTCGATGGTATTGTACGTTCAGTGCAAACGGATCCCGTTGATCAGCTATTGAATCAATTGCAACAATTGTCAATACAATAGACAACGGCCAGCCAGACCAATGGTTTGACTGCTCCCCCTACTCAAACATCAGATGTACACAGTGTGCAATCGACAAACCCAAAGGCCACCCAACAGCCTGACAGAAAAAAGAAACAATGTAAGATGGGTAAGGGGGATAAGAAACCTACCAATAATGCTAGCGAGGGAAACACAAAAAAGAACAAGTTTAAGTATCTGTGTAATCTTTGCATGGAAGACCATCCGACTCACTAGTGCCCTCGTCTTGCAGAGGCCTAGAAGTTACTGGCACATCAACAGCCTGTCGTGTTAACGAATCCATTTCCACATGGGCATAATTTATCTCAATCCTCTTTGAGCGCGTAAGGGGTCGGTCAGCCCCCCCCTCCATCTTCGAATAATCCTTCATCCATGAATGTGTACATGGTGAAAGGTAGTGTTGATATAATGGCTAGGACACGCGACTACAGAATGCCAAATGCCTCTGAGAAGGGTAAAGAAGCTGAAAACCCATCTCTTCCTCTCTAGATTGAGAAGATGTTGGGTGAAACAATGACACACATCCCAAAATGTGCGTTCAAGAAAGATTCCCACAACCCAAATGCAAGGGCCACCCATAAATACTCTGTGGTGGAGGATTTGTCACAAACCCCTTGTGCAATGTTGGCTTTGGAGGTCCTCCAGAGCTGCCCTTCCTAGAGAAAGGCTCTATTAGCTGCCTTAGGAACTGCTGAGAATTGTAATACTAGAATGATCATGCTTGATACGATCAACTTAAAACCTTGTCTTCCTTACCACATAGCGTTTCTGATAGTAGTGGTGTACACCATGAGAAATTTTACTCGGAATATTTTCCACACGGTGGTTGATGAGGGCGCCTTGACATGCATGATATATTTGGCATGTTGGAAGGCCATTGGCCAACCTGTTTTGTCTCCATCACCTACTCTCCTTACTAATTTCAACGATTGTTCGTTCTAACCACATGGAATCATCCCCTCTTTTCCTGTGCAGTTAGGGGGGAAGACTGTGTGCATCGAGGTTGAAGTGGTCGATGCATCTCTCGAATACAATCTCTTTTTAGGAAGGAGTTGGACCTGTTAGAACCCTATATAATAGGGGATCAGTTTTCTGACTAATATGTATCTATCTCAGGTGCTATGTGTTTTCTCATGATGCATGGCAAAGGGGGCTCAAAGCGCTCGACACTCACCAAGCATAAAATAAATGCTTGCGCGCGAAGTTCAAAGCAAGTTCTGGTGCATCTTGGCGAAAATTTGTGAAGTGGTTTGAATAAAAAAATTTTTACTTTTGTGGGCCAAATGTAAGGTTGGGTTTCTATAATTTATTTTTGGTGAAATGAGAAAAAATTTTCCCCTCGGCCTTTGTGCAGAGTTTAGTTAGGTTTGTCAAAACATAACTATTTTGACAAAAAATTTGGTAAAAGTTATATTGGCCTAGGGCCATCCATTCAAGCGCACTCAACACCGTGAGTTAGACCTTTTCGTGCACCAACAACAAACACACAAGCCAATTACAGTGCTAACACCAAACCCCAAAGCCCAAGCCTCGGGCTCACTTCATTGACATAGCATGTAACTGTTGGTTTATTTAAACGCTAAATGTTCAGTTCACCACGCGAATGTGGGATATTGTCCACAGAGAATCAAAAAAATATATAAAAACAACGTTTAAAACCCTCTGCCAGGTGTTTGAAGCCGGATTCGAGGTGTCCAACGCAGATAAACATGCGTGCATAGAAGGTGACTGCGCGTACCAGGTGTGCTTATGAACCCTAATTTGGCAACGCCACCGGCGACAGAGATAAATGGAAAGTTTGAAGGTGTCGCTGGAACATATGTAGTGTCAGCTGATGAATTTAATGGTGAACTGTTTGGGTCTAAATCTTTTAATATTGCATATTTGAAAGGGAAGGTGCCTTCATGGGTCAAAGTTCCATTGTCAGTTGCTCTACCATTTGGAGTGTTTGAGAATGTCCTATCACAGGACTTGAACAAGATCAAAATCTTCACAGAAGAAATTGTACGTGCTGGATCTGCTGCTTCTATTCCTTTACTTCTAAATCATCTGGATTCAATCCTTCGAAACATTGCCAACCTTGGGCCCTGGCAGATAATCAGTCCAGTTGAAGTGCGTGGTTTTTTCACTATAATAGATGATTTACTTAGGGTGTAAAACAGGGTCTATGATAGACCAACAATCTTAGTTGCGAACAGAGTAAAGGGAGAGGAAGAAATTCCAGATGGTGTAGTTGCTGTCAGCCGATATGCCAGGTGAGTGCGAGCAAGAAATTGCAAGGTATGTTTTGCTACATGTTTTGACCAGAAGATTCTCGATGATTTTCGAGGAAAAGAAGGGAAGGCATTGTTGATGCGGTCCGGCCTAACTTCTTCTGAATTCAGTGAGACTGATTTGTTAGGAGGTTGTGCAATGTAGTCATCTCCAAATGAGTTGTCCCTAAGAATCATTTTAAAGAAGAAATGTTTAACATTGAAAAAAAACCATACTTCTCTTTCAGTTCACGAGACTAAGCTTCAAGTGGACTTGACTGCATATGTTGAGAAACATGAATTTGTTTTTGATGCAGTGTTAGATGACCAAGTATCTAATGATGAAGTGTACAGAGTGACTGTTGAGCCCATTGTTCCAACAATATTTCAATGGGCTAAAGCAACATGCTTTGCATATGGGCAAACAGGCAACAGAAAGACTTTTACCATGCAGCCCCTGCCACTAAAGGCCTCCCAGGACATTCTGAGATTAATGGATCAAGTTTACAAAAACCAAGGATATCAATTGTGCTTCAGTTTCTTTGAAATTTATGGTGGCAAGCTTTATGATCTACTTAGTGAAAGGAGGAAAGAAGATGGCAAACAACAAGTCTGTATTGTGGGCCTGCAAGAGTCCAGAATGTTTAATGTAGCACTAGCACAACAGGAGCATATTCCTTGTGAGAGACAAGTTTCCAAGGGATTGCCTTGTCTCTAGTTCTGAAACTAGCAATGCTTATGGGAAATGGTTTACTCCTGATGGCGCACAGAGGATCACCAAATCCATGGCAATAACACATAATGCCTCTCATGAAAAAAGAAAAAGAGTCTATATATTTTCTTCTGCTGAGGTGAAGGGCGGGACAACTTCACCCATTGATAGCTCCAATTATGAAAATTCTCAGTTGAGGGCTGCTATAGCTGCTAGCCTGGGGAGCCAGGAAGTTTAGAGTTACTATCCAAATTTATTTGGCAGACCTTTTGACTATATGAAAAACACATTAGATTATGAAGATCCAGAATTGATGGCTGCTATTGCAACTAGTTTGAAAGATTCTTCTACCTCTGGTAGTTGAAAGTCTGATAATCTATTTGTAGCTCCATCAATGCAATTGCTGGGACAAGAGTTACAATTGTTGCCTGCTGTTGATGCTAATACAGAGGACTATCTGCCAACCTCAATCACCTTTGGGCACACAAGTGGTTTACAAATTGAAGGCACCCATCCTACGACAGATGATAACTCGCCAGAGAAACAAGAACCAACCTCTACAACTGCAATGGATATTGGTGTGGAGAACTCATCCTTATCCCAAGATCATACAGGCAATAGTCAGGCATCTCACATTGCAACTCCAATGCTCAATATGAATTCTGGCCATTCAAATGTTTCTCAATTAGCAGCTGCAATGGCGGCAAGCCTAGCTAATATGCAAGTACCTCCACAAACAGATCGTCAGACATGACCAGGGTATGGTTTGGTGAATTCTGTGAAACATGTGGCAAACAGGGAACCCGACTTCAACAGTCTCATCCACATATTTAGGGAACAGTTACACAGGTGGCAGAGCAATCCCAGGCTCTAGAGTAAAACTCGACAATTGGCAAATGACAGTTTCCAGCCAGTCTCCAATAAAACCTCCAACGTTTAGTCTAATCGCCAGCGAATTTTAAAACATCCTCCCATATGCCAGATGTCGAGGCAACTGTTACAATTGTAAATTTCCCTTTGGTTTACTGATCGATTCATTTTAGATGGAAATTGACATGTGTAGATCTTGGCAACCATTTTCTATTTTGAGAAACCAGAGGCAGAGCCTGAATCTTTGAAGGCTGGGGGATTTTTAATTATATAAACACATGTAAAAGACTAGGAAGAGGTTCGACTGGGCTAAATAGGAGAGGCTCGACCTGTGTGAGAGGTCCAGACCTGTAATTTTCATTTTCTTTGCTGGAGCATGGGCTGTGTTTTAGCCAGAGAATTTCTCTGTAATTTTTAATGATCTATCAGTGATGTGCCTACTTCTTTTACAGGATTCTTGTGTGGTGATATTGGTGGAGTTTCTCTCTGTTAATATGTTTTCCTATTATCTTTCAATTTGTTTTCAGTTCTTATTATCAGAAGGAATGTTATAGAGGCAGAATTTATCAGTAGATACTCTGCCTCTCAGCTTGTGATAATCTTTATGTTATTCGTCTAAAGAACCCAGCTTAGGAATTCTTAGCTGCTCATTTGCTTAGATTTTTCCTCCCCTTTTTCTTCCTTAAACTGACGCCATCATAACTTGATTCGATCCAATATTGCTGCTACCTTTCCTTGTGAAAGGATTTTGTCCAAATCTGAGGATTAAATCATCTTGTTTAAAATGCAGACCCCATTTTCCCAATGGTCCTCCTTGCTGTCCCAAAGTAACCATCTCAAAATCAAAAACTCTATATTTTCCTTGCTTTTATAGCTAGCCTAAAATCCATCCACTACAAACCAAGATAAATCTAACAGAGAGATCCCTCTCTGAGTCTTGGAGGGATAGATCCAAGACTCAAAGTGGTTCGAGGTTACCTCTGTGATTGCCTCAGCAGCCTTAGGCAATTTACAGAGCGCTAACATTTTTGGCGACTCCACTGGGGACCTTCTCGAGAGGTGCACTTCAAGTTCAGTTTTGACTTCTGATGGTGAACAGAAGCCAAACACAGGAAGGCTGTACCATTCACCTGGCGGCTTCATTGTTAAAGATCCCAAGCGACTTCACTGCGGAAGAATCCAGATTTCAGAGCCTTGATGATGCTTCAAGATGACAAGGTATGTGTAAAATCCTATGTATTGTGAAGCTATAAAATATTTCAGGGATGAGTTCGCAGATTTACCAATTGAAGAAGTTTTGTTAACCACCCTGTCTCATTGTTGGAAATCGAAAATTTTTCCTCATAAATTAAAAGTCGTATTCTCGAGGTGTTGGCTGAAAAACTTGAAGGGGATATTGAGCTCTTGAATACTCAGATTCAGTCCTACAGTTGCCAACCTCCAAGACAATTTTACGAGAATCTTACGCCTCCAAAACCAAAAGATATTGCATCATCTTTTGACTTTCTGATTGATGAATATTTTTTTTGCAAGCATAAGTCTGAAATTGAACAGTTGCAGTCATGGTCTGATATTGAGGACACTAATGGGAAACTTAACCATGTTAAAATGCTGAAGGAATACCCGGAGAATCAACAAATAGATCATATATTTTTGACCCGGTTGCAAATTATATGGAGCTCTTTTTCAGTGTAACTGTTCAAACGTGTTTTTTCTACAAGAACCCGAGCTATCACCAGCTTCTAGTACATATTTCAGTCTTGATTTTCATCAAACATGATGATGAAGCCCAATCATGGGATCAACTGCTGGGTTGGATTCATTGGCACTTTTTCATTACCTGATTGAAGCGGCAACTATTAGATTAGGGTAGGTAGGAGTGTGCCAATAATCTCAACAGAATGAGCATCTTTTCTTTTTCATTTCTTCATGGTTTTATTTTCAGTTTACACTTTGGGGGAAGCCCAATGATCAGCTGGTCGACAAAATTCAGAGTTCATGGATTCTAGACACCTCCTTCGGAGCTATCTTCCCCAGGTGGAGCCTATGTTAGAACCCTATATAATAGGGGATCAGTTTTCTGACTAATATGTATCTATATCAGGCACTATGTGTTTGCTCATGATGCATGGTGAAGGCGGCTCAAAGTGCTCGACACTCACCAAGCATAAAATAAATGCTTGCGCATGAAGTTCAAAGCAAGTTCTGGTGCATCTTGGCGAAAATTTGTGAAGTGGTTTGAATGAATTTTTTTTTACTTTTGTGGGCCAAATGTAAGGTTGGGTTTCTATAATTTATGTTTGGTGAAATGAGCAAAAATTTGCCCCTCGACCTTTGTGCAAAGTTTAGTTAGGTTTATCAAAACATAACTATTTTGAATTTTTTTTTGGTAAAAGTTATATTGGCCTAGGGCCATCCATTCAAGCGCACTGAACACCGAGAGTTAGACCTTTTCGTGCACCAACAACAAACACACAAGCCAATGCCAGCGCCAACACCAAACCCCAAAAGCCAAGCCTTGGGCTCACTTCATTGACATAGCATGTAACTGTTGGTTTATTTAAACGCTAAATGTTCAGTTCACCACGCGAATGTGGGATATTGTCCACAGAGAATAAAAAAAATATATAAAAGCAGCGTTTAAAACCCTCTACTAGGTGTTTGAAGCCAGATTCGAGGTGTCCAATGCAGATAAACATGCGTGCATAGAAGGTGACTGTGCATACCAGGTGTGCTTATGAACCCTAATTTGGCAACGCCACCGGCGACAGAGATAAATGGAAAGTTTGAAGGTGTCGCTGGAACATATGCAGTGTCAGCTGATGAATTTAATGGTGAACTGGTTGGGTCTAAATCTTTTAATATTGCATATTTGAAAGGGAAGGTGCCTTCATGGGTCAAAGTTCCATTGTCAGTTTCTCTACCATTTGGAGTGTTCGAGAATGTCCTATCACAGGACTTGAACAAGATCAAAATCTTCACAGAAGAAATTGTACGTGCTGGATCTGCTGCTTCTATTCCTTTACTTCTAAATCATCTGGATTCAATCCTTCGAAACATTGCCAACCTTGGGCCCTGGCAGATAATCAGTCCAGTTGAAGTGCGTGGTTTTTTCACTATAATAGATGATTTACTTAGGGTGTAAAACAGGGTCTATGATAGACCAACAATCTTAGTTGCGAACAGAGTAAAGGGAGAGGAAGAAATTCCAGATGGTGTAGTTGCTGTCCTGACAGCTGATATGCCAGATGTTCTATCGCATGTTTCAGTGCGAGCAAGAACCTGCAAGGTACTTTGTTGGTCTATATTATCTGTCATTCTATAGAATATGTAACATGTTATCTCATAAGACATAACCAAGTATTATGTTGGTTAGATTATAGAATTTCTTACGCCAACGATTCTAGGAATGCAGTTTTGTGTTGTTGTTTTCCTTAAGTGCGATATGAATTTAACCATCTGTATGCAGGTATGTTTTGCTACATGTTTTGACCAGAAGATTCTCAATGATTTCCGAGGAAAAGAAGGGAAGGCATTGTTGATGCGGTCTGGCCTAACTTCTTCTGAAATCAGTGAGACTGATGTGTTAGGAGGTTGTGCAATGTAGTCATCTCCAAATGAGTTGTCCCCGAGAATCGTTTTAAAGAAGAAATGTTTACCATTGAACCAAACCATACTTCTCTTTTATTTCATGAGACTAAGCTTTAGGTGGACTTGACTTCATATGTTGAGAAACATGAATTTGTTTTTGATGGAGTGTTAGATGACCAAGTATCTAATGATGAAGTGTACAGAGTGACTGTTGAGCCCATTGTTCCAACAATAATTCAACGGGCTAAAGCAACATGCTTTGCATATGGGCAAACAGGGAGCGGAAAGACTTTTACCATGCAGCCCCTGCCACTTAAGGCCTCCCAGGACATTCTGAGATTAATGGATCAAGTTTACAAAAACCAAGGATATCAATTGTGCTTCAGTTTCTTTGAAATTTATGGTGGAAAGCTTTATGATCTACTTAGTGAAAGGAGGAAAGAAGATGGAAAACAAAAAGTCTGTATTGTGGGCCTGCAAGAGTCCAGAATGTTTAATGTAGCACTAGCACAACAGGAGCATTTTCCTTGTGAGAGACAAGTTTCCAATGGATTGCCTTGTCTCTAGTTCTGAAACTAGCAATGCTTATGGGCAATGGTTTACTCCTGATGACGCACAGAGAATCACCAAATCCATGGCAATAACACACAATGCCTCTCATGAAAAAAAAAAAAGAGTCTATATATTTTCTTCTGCTGAGGTGAAGGGAGGGACAACTTCACCCATTGATAGCTCCAATTATGAAAATTCTCAGTTGAGGGTTGCTATAGCTGCTAGCCTGGGGAGCCAGAAAGTTCAGAGTTACTATCCAAATTCATTTGGTAGACCTTTTGACTATATGCAAAACACGTTAGATTATGAAGATCCAGAATTGATGGCTACTATTGCAACCAGTTTGAAAGATTCTTCTACCTCTGGTAGTTGAAAGTCTGATAATCTATTTGTAGCTCCATCAATGCAATTGCTGGGACAAGAGTTACAATTGTTGCCTCCTGTTGATTCTAATACGGAGGACTATCTGCCAACCTCAATCACCTCTGGGCACACAAGTGGTTTACAAATTGAAGGCACCCGTCCTATGATAGATGATAACTCACCAGAGAAACAAGAACCAACCTCCACAACTGCAATGGATATTGGCATGGAGAACTCATCCTTATCCCAAGATCATATAGGCAACAGTCAGGCATCTCACATTGCAACTCCAATGCTCAATATGAATTCTGTCCATTCAAATGTTTCTCAATTAGCAACTGCAATGGCGACAAGCCTAGCTAATGTGCAAGTACCTCCACAAACAGATCGTCAGACATGACCAGGGTATGGTTTGGTGAATTCTGTGAAACATGTGGCAAACAGGGAACCCAACTTCAACAGTCTCATCCACATATTTAGGGAACAGTTACACAGGTGGCAGAGCAATCCCAGGCTCTAGAGGAAAACTCGACAATTGGCAAATGACAGTTTCCAGCCAGTCTCCAACAAAACCTCCAGCATTCAGTCTATTCGCCAACGAATTTTAAAACATCCTCCCATATGCCAGATGTCGAGGCAGTTGTTACAATTGTAAATCTCCCTTTGGTTTACTGATTGATTCGTTTTATATGGAAATTGACATGTGTAGATCTTGGCAACTATTTTCTATTTTGAAAAACCAGAGGCAGAGCCCGAATCTTTGAAGGCTGGGGGATTTTTAATTATATAAACACATGTAAAAGAATAGGAAGAGGTTCGATTGGGATGAATAGGAGAGGCTCGATCTGTGTGAGAGGTCCAGACCTGTAATTTTCATTTTCTTTGCTGGAGCATGGGCTGTGTTTTAGCCAGAGAATTTCTTTGTAATTTTTAATTATCTATCAGTGATGTGCCTGCTTCTTTTATAGGATTCTTGTGTGGTGATATTGGTGGAGTTTCTCTCTGTTAATATGTTTTCCTGTTATCTTTCAATTTGTTTTCAGTTCTTATTATCAGAAGGAATGTTATAGAGGCAGAATTTATCAGCAGATACTCTGCCTCTCAGCTTGTGATAATCTTTATGTTATTCATCTAAAGAACCCAGCTTAGGAATTCTTAGCTGCTCCTTTGCTTGGATTTTTCCTCCCCTTTTTCTTCCTTAAGCCGATGCCATCATAACTTGATTCGATCCAATATTGCTGCTACCTTGCCCTGTGAAAGGATTTTGTCCAAATATGAGGATTAAATCATCTTGTTTAAAACGCAGACCCCATTTGCCCAATGGTCCTCCTTGCTGTCCCAAAGTAACCATCTCAAAATCAAAAACTCAATATTTTCCTTGCTTTTATAGCTAGCCTAAAATCCATCCACTACAAACCAAGTTAAATCTAACAGAGAGATCCCTCTCCGAGTCTTGGAGGGCTAGATCCAAGACTCGAAGCGGTTCGAGGTTACCTCTATGATTGCCTCAGCAGCCTTAGGCAATTTACAGAGCGCTAACAGGACCTAAGCTATGCAAGCAATGGTCGCGATATTTTTTCAGGTCTTGTTGTTTCCACATGAGGGCTGGATCATTTCCATTGATCAGTTATCCTTCTCTCATCCCGACCCTTCATCGGGGGTATCAACAGTCCCGATGATTGATAACCCTCAACCCGACATCATCAACATAGGGTTTGGTTTGTGCCCACCTTTGATGGGTACTTTTGATTACCCACCTTCAACCGACAATTTCCATTACATATCGAATGCCCCTGACCAACCTAGGGATGAAATATTTCAAATCTTGTCATTTCACACGATTTACTTTAATGATTTGTGGACTCTTCCTTCCCCATCAGCTATGATGGAAGGGATAAGGTACCATGGCATTTCCATGCCTTTGTCTGCGAAAGAAGTTGCATAATCTATAGTCCAACAAGCTTCTGTCGACCTTGATCTAAATCTCGCACAAGAGTTAGATCCGATCCCCGAGCCTACTTGGGCTCAAGGTTCCCTTACCGATACTAATTCTTTAGAGTTAGTATTTCCCTCAGACGAGGTGATTATTGAGGCAATGACTAATCTGGACATACCCTGGGATGATCTTTATCATAGATCTTACTTCCTCCTAGAGTTAAGAAGAATTGAAGCAGGTGAATTCACTCTGACTATGACTGGAGATAAGGCTTGTCCCATCAATCCTTTGGCTACGCACACTGTTTAAGCTGAAGGAAATATGGAAACCATCACTAAAACAATACCTATTGATATCTCCAGGATCCCTGGCATTGTGGATAATATCTTCATCATTGCAGATTGCTCCCCCGAGGAGATTCGAATCTACATAGATTTATTTAAATAATTCTACGATGTGTTTGCCTGGTCTTATGAGGAAATGCTAGGCATAGATCCAAGAATCGTTGAACATGAAATCATGAAATATCCTGATGCCAAGCTGGTTTGATAGAAGCTTCATCCGGTTAATCCCAGGAAAGCAACAACTATTAAGGCTAAAGTAGAGAAACTGCTCAAAGCTGGTTTGATCTACCTTGTCCAATTGACTCACTGGGTGTCAAATCCCACGCCAGTCAACAAAAAATAGGGTACGATTCACGTATGTACATACTTTTGTGATTTGAACAAGGATTTTCCAAAGGATAATTTCTCCACGACATTTATTGAACAAATAGTTGATGAATGCGTAGGTTGCGAGGCCTTTTCTTTCATGGATGGTTTTTCGGGATACAATCAGATACAGATCAAACCCGAAGACCAACACAAAACCGATTTCATTTTTTCATGGGGTACATTCACTTATTGAAAGATGCCTTTTGGTCTGAAAAATGATGGAGCTACTTTTCAGTAGGCCATGTCTTTTTCTTTCCACGAACTCAAACACATAGTCGAGGATTATCTTGATGTTTTAGCATCACGATCTCGCAAGAGAGATGATCATCCCACACACCTCTGAATTATCTTTGAGCGATGCCGCTACTACCAGATCCGATTGAATCCAAACAAATGTAGTTTTTGCGTCACATCGGGTCGTCTTCTTGGTTTCATAGTTTCGAAAACAAGGATCATGGTCGATCCTCTAAAGGTTGAGGTGATAGTTCATTTGCCTCCCCCGTGCACAATACCTTAGCTTTAGAGTTTATAGGGAAAAGTGAATTTTTTATGATGTTTCATCGCAAACTATGTCGAGATCACAAAGGGTTTTATGCGTTTATTGAAGAAGGATGTTCCTTTTCATTGGGACGAAGCCGCTCAATGCTCTTTCTAAGAATTGAAACATGCCCTCAAATCTACCCCTCTTCTTCGGCCACCCAATTATAATAAATATTTCTTATTATACTTGGCCGCTGCAGAGTCGACCATCGACATGGTCTTGGTTCAGGAGGATGATTTTCTCTCAGAATATGTGATCTATTACCTAAGCTGAGGCCTGGTTGGACCGAATCTCAATTATTCCCATGTTGAAAAACTTGTGTTGGCAACAATTCATGCTGTCCAACGGTTCCGTGACTACATCTTGTTTCGCCAGACCACCATCATAGCTATTGTGAATCCATTTCAATACGTATTGACATGACGTGTAATTGGCAGAAAGATCAGTATATGGATAGTTATCTTCCAAGAATTTGACTTGGATTTTGTCTCAGCGAAATCCAAAAAGTCATTGGTCTTCGCGGAACTCATTTTGGAACTTTCGGTCGAATCAACTAATGTTATACCCGAAGAGTCGCCTATCAAAGGAGACATGTCTTTGATCATGTCTTCGATCATGTCTTTGACATGTTATACTCGATGACACTCTGTATCGTCGAGGTGTAGATTGCATCCTTCGCCGGTGTCCCACTCATGAAGAAGCGGAAATCATGCTTAACGATTGCCACACCAGAGCATGTGGCGGTCATTTGTCTGAGTTGGAGACAACCCAAAATATTCTACGAGCTGGTTACTTTTGGTTGAAATTAATCAAATATTGTGTTGAATTGGTTAAGAAGTGCCACCCATGTCAGATCTTCTCTCGAAAGATGAGGGCACACCCCACTACCATGTTTCCCGTCATCACAGTAGGTCCCTTCACTAAGTGGGGGATTGATTACGCTACATGCAACCCTCCTTCCACAAGGGGGCACCATTATCTCATTATAGCAGTAGACTACTTCACGAAGTGGGTCAAAGCTATGCCAACGTTTAAATATGATGGCGAGACAACAACTCTCTTTTTGTTTAACTAGATAATAGCAAGGTTCAACGTCCCAAGAGAGATTGTCATTGACCATGGCAGTCACTTTCAGAACAAAATGATGTTCAAATGATGTCCAAGTTAACATTAAAGCTTTGGTTGAGGAAATAACATTCATCACGCTACTACCCACAAGTGAATGGTTAGGTAGAAGCTTTGAATAAATCCTTTAAGACTATCCTACAACGAGCCATCAATTTGGTCAGGTCAAATTGGCATTTTATGTTGTACTCGACATTATGGGCCTACCGAATGTCTATTAAGACTGCAACCGGTTTCTCACCTTTTCAAATCATTTACAGGCTGGAATCAGTCTTGCCTAAAGAGTGCCAAATCCCCTCTCTAAAATTGGTAGTATAGTTATTTACAGACACTTCACCACTTGAAGAGAATTTATTATATATTGAGCATCTCGATGAGCAACGTCGTGATGCAGCCTTGGCTAACGAGGCTCACAAACAAAAATTCAAGTGTCAGTATGATTGGTCCATCAATCCTCAGATTTTCTATGAAGGTGATTTGTCCTAGTCTATGACCAAGATAAGGACCCCCTGGGGGTAGGAAAGTTCAAACACATGTGGTTTGGACCTTTCATTGTGATGGAGTTTCTAAAGAAGGTCGCTTATCGTCTGGTGGACTTTGAGGGAAATACTTTGGCGGAGCCTAGAAATGGATTTACCTCAAGAAGTATTACTCGTAGGTAGGTCTATAATTTGACATGCATCTCTCAATGGCTTGGATTTGGGAGCCCTGATCTACGGTCAAGGTTGGATTTCAGACCCCCCTTTCCATTCTTCCTTTAATGAGGGGGGGGGGGGTCCGGAATGAGGTTGTTTTTAGTGCGGGCCCCCTGCTATCATGGAGACTCCTCCTTGCGTCAGCCCCCACTTGTTCCAAACCACTTATCGCCTTCACCTCCTTCTAACATATGTCCTCCACTGTACCTCTCTCATTCCCTTGTCACATCTCCCTCTCCTCTCCTACCTTTCGCTACCACACACCTGTCCTCCACTCTCCTTGGTTTCATGTCCCTTTTCCCTTAGACCCTCTTATCTTCCAACATCTGTATCTCCATGCTCCATGCCACTCCCCACCCTATCACATTGTAGCCTCCTTGTCACCTTCTCATGGCATAGCGCCTCATAATCTGGTGTCACAGCCTTTGTTTCTTCACCACCTGGTGCTTCCACCTCAACACCTCTCATCTCACCTTCACAGTGTTCACGCCATCACCCCCATCGGACCCTCATCCACATCCTCCATATGGGTCCCCTCACAGCAGTCCAACAAAGCAGCATAAGCCAAAGGGAGACTGCCATGTCCTGTAGGTGTAGATTTGAACAAGCCTCGCCTCATCCCAAGAAAGTAGTTATTGAGGCAGTTGATGGTGGTTGAACGTCGTCTCCTTCCATAAATAGAAGGGCGGAAAAGGACAAAGCGCAGAGGCAGACTGTCAGTCTATCCTAACAAGGATTGAGTCTGACAAAATATTGCATGGGCAGTCTGCTCAATGTTTGAATGCGCAGCCTGACAGAGAAACTCACCTACGTGAAGCATTGAACTCATGACATGATCATGCCTTCAGCGCTTGAGTCAGTTCCAAGTATATATAGGCATTTTTTCCATTTTGCAAATATCGATGGTGGAGTGAAGCTCCCAATTGTAAAGTTTTAATAGATGTTCTGGTTCTCTGGTTATGTAACTATATGTAATATTTCTTGTTTAATGACAAACAAATTTCCCATTCCATCTGATTTTCATCTCATACTGAGGGAGTTCATGATTGACTGATTCACATGAATCATTGTGACTGTGTTATGATAAAGGTTTTATTGTAGTACTGTCATATTCTCCAGTGTTTCTGCAATTTGAATATAAGAAGATCTTGTGTTCAGGTTTTCCTTCTACAGGCTGTTAGAAGCTCGATGCCTACAATAGCCCTTGGCATTTCCTCACAGAATTATTCCTCCTACTCACCCTTATTACAACTTACTATCTGAAGTTAAACTAAGACCTCACCTGTTGGTGCATGTTCGACCTAGTTTCAGAGTTAGAATGATATTGTTCTGAGTTTTCTTCCATTTGATCACTCTTTATAAAAAAATCGTGACATAAACTGATGGGCATTAGGATCTTCTCCTGTTGCAATCTAGGAGTGAATTCTAACGCCAACGTTGTCGGCACCGTTGCTAGGGACGAAGTTGAAGATTTTCCCTGGGTAGAACGAAAACGAGATTCTAATTCTAAAGGTGCATCAAACATCAGAACCATTGAAAATTGAACTTGCACCTGGCGACTCCTCTGAGGTCATTCCATCTGGTAACTCCTCTATTACAGTGCCTCTAGCTACACCTAGTAGCTCTTGGGAGACATAAAGCTCAGTTCTGGTCTTTGATGTTGAACGAGGACTGGACACACACATTCTGCATAGCATTCACCTGGCGACTCCACATTTAAAGACTCCACTGGATGGGATTCTGTTGACAGAAGGAATTCCATGTCGAAGGGAAAGACCAGGTATCATTTTATGATCTTACTGCATGAAGTTCTATATTTCTTTATCAGCTCATTCTTCTCTTTCCCTTCATTTATAAAGAATTTTTTCCTCTGCTTTGTACATTCTAATGTCCTTGAGCCTCCCCTTATCCACTCAGCCATGGAAGAAGAAAGCATACCCTCTTCTTGTGTTGTAGATATTGATCTTGTGCCTTCACCTCTGCCTATCCATGAATATGAGATCTGTATCACACCTCCTCTTGAAGTTGAGTGCCCTTGTTGTCCTGAGGAGGTTGAGAATAATTCACAGTCTTCCCATACCTTGTTACCCCCTGTTTTTCCTACTGAGCCTCCCCAACCTCTTGTTGAATCCCATGACTAGCCCACTGATTTTCAAATCAAAATCAGAAATAGGCTGTTTAAACCTCTCAGGATGCCCTATCACCTTAACCCTTATCCTCATTATTTCTTTGAGTATCTTCCTCGATTTTCTGGGGAAGGTCATGTTACAGATGAGAGGCATATGGAGGCCTTTGAGACCCTTATTGATTAGTTTGAGATCGTTCAAGAGGATGTTTTCATGAGGATGTTCTCACATTCCCTATATGGAGATGTTATAGTGTGGTTTAGATGTATGGAGGCTGGTTCTATTGGTTCTTGGACCGAACTATACCATGCATTTTTAAAGTGTTGGGGTGAAAACAAGTCCTTTGATCAATACTGGTCCGAGTTTAATGCTTTGAGGAGAGGGGAAGATGAAGCCTTGGTTGTTTTCAACAAGATATTTTTCAGTGTTTATCATAGCATGCCTGTAGAGATCAGACCCACAGAGACTACTGCTATGGTTTACTATATCATGGCTCAGCATCTAGAGCTAGTCTTCTTCCTGAGAGAGAAAAAATCCTCATCACAGTTTGAGGTTGCTATAGAGGTTGAAGAAAACATTAGGGCTAGCAAGTGGACTCATAAGCAGGGAGATTTGCATATACAGGAGGAAGAAGACTGTCAATCTATTTCATAATCTAAGCAAGGATATAGCAATTATGGATCAGATATGGAACAAGAACCAAGAAGTAGGTATGATTTACAAATGGAATCAGTTTCTTCACCTTTTGCATATTTTTCTAGGGATGCATATCTTTCTGGTGATCAGTTTTCAAAACATCTTGAGAATATGGTAGTAGCTGATTATACTGATAGTTGCATGCTCTTGACTGATCATAGTCATTATGACCTATATCCTGTTTCTCCTTTATTTGAATATCATATTTCTGGGGTAAAAGCTGTAGCTGCAGAAGATCGAGAGTTGTTTTCCAATGAGGGAGAAGGACATTCTTTTGTGAGTAGAGAGTTTTTTGTAGAGGAGCATCCTAGTTTTCTAAAGAAGCTAGGATTCTTTCATATTCCCCATGATCCTATGGCCATATACATGGAGTCCTACATTTCATATTTCCTGAAATTTTCTAACAATATTAGTCCACCAATACTCACAGGTGAGTATTGTGTTATGAAAGATTTCCACGACCACATTATAGATCCTGTTACTTTATTAATTAAGGAAAGGCCATGGGTGGAAATCAACTCTACTAGGCTTGCAGGAAGCACAAAGCAAAATAAAGAGGAAGGTATTAGTAGACAACTCATCTCTTATGCAGAGCCTGTTTGTGGGTAGGTGTCATCTGGCATCAGCCAGCCTGCATCTGTCCTCTACCCACTTGTGCACTCTAAAGACATCATGCCACAGGTGAACAACCATGGAAGACAAGAGATTTTTTCTAACCAACTGAACTCCTATGGCATTAGGTATTGTGACCCTGTGGGGTCTTATATGGAGTTGTTATTTCCAAAGGCTTTAGAGCCTATAAATTTATTCCCCTTCTCAGCATTTGGTGGTATGGACATCATGGTTAACCTCATCTTCACTTGGCTGTCATACCTCCCTAGCATTTTATGGAGCATCTGCGCTAAAGAGAAGGCATAAATCACTAAGCAGTATGGGTGGCTATGGTGGAAATTTTCTTTCACCTAGCCCATGTATACAGTTTTAGAATCTTAGGCCCTGTACATAAATAAGATTTTTTGAGCAGGTGTGTTTATTTGTTTTATTTTCCTTTCGGCATATATTTCTCAGCAAGAGGTTTTGATCTTGACTCCATAGCCCAACAACAAGGCACTGGAATTGAAAAATGATTCATTAAAGCATCACAGGGACAACTCTATCCCCCATGGAGCCTAATGTTAGCACCTAAACATGTAGGGGGGTGTTTTCCTAATAGGCGACCCCCTTTGGCGAAAATATGGCAAGAAGTGGGTTGAAAAAACCACTTATCCTAAGTTTGGGGCCCAAATGCACATTCACTAAGTGGCGGGAAAATCTGTGCGGCCAAAATCTATGCTCCCGGATCTACGGTCAAGGTTGGATTCTGAAGCCCCCTCGCCATTCTACGTTTAAAGCGGGGAGGGGGGTCTGGAATTTGACGCGCATCTCTCAACGGCCTGGATTGGGGAGCCCTGATATACGGTCAAGGCTGGATTCCGGACCCCCCTTTCCATTCTTCCNGGGGGGGGGGGGTTCCGGAATGAGGTTGTTTTCAGTGTAGGACCCCCTAATATCATGGCAACTCCTCCTTGTGTCAGCCCCCACTTATTCCAAACCACTTACCGCTTTCACCTCCTTCTAACATATGTCCTCCACTTTACCTCTCTCATTCCCCTGTCACATCTCCTGCTCCTCTCCTACCTTTCACTACCACACACCTGTCCTCCACTCTCCCTGGTGTCATGTCCCTTTTCCCTTAGACCCTCTTATCTTCCAACACCTATATCTCCATGCTCCATGCCACTCCCACCTATGTCATGTCCTCACTCCCCAACCTGTCACATTGCAACCTCCTTGTCACCTTCTCATGGCACAACACCTCATCATCTGGTGTCACAGCCTCAGTTTCTTCACCACCTGGTGCTTCCACCTCATCAGCTCTCATCTCACCTTCATAGTGTTGATGCCATTTCCCCTGTCGGACCCTCATCCACATCCGCCATATGGGTCCCCTCGCAGCAGTCCAACAAAGCATCATAAGCCAAAGGGAGACTATCATGTCCTGCAGGTGCAGAGTTGACCAAGCCTCACCTAATCCTGAGAAAGTAGTTATTGAGGCAGTTGATGGTGGTTGAACGTCATCTCCCTCCATAAATAGAAGGAAAAAAAAGGACAAAGCATAGAGGCAGACTATCGGTCTATATTGACAAGGATCACATCTGACAAAAGATTGCATGGGCAGTCTGCCCAACGCCTGCATGCACAGCCTGACAGAGAAACTCACTTACGTGAAGCATTGAACTCATGACATGATCGTGCCTTCAGTGCCTGAGTCAGTTCCAAGTATATATATGCATTTTTTCCATTTTGTAAATATCGATGGTAGAGCAAAGCTACTGATTGTAAAGTTTTAATAAACGTTATGGTTCTCTAGTTATGTATCTGTATGTAAGATTTCTTGTTTAATGACAGACAACTTTCCCATTCCATCTGATTTTCATCTCATACTGAGGGAGTTCATGATTGAATGATTCACATGAATCATTGTGACTGTGTTATGATAAAGGTTTTATTGTAATACTGTCATATTCTCCAGTGTTTCTACAATTTGAATTTAAGAAGATCTTGTGTTCAGGTTTTCCTTCTACAGGCTATTAGAAGCTCCATGCCTACAACAAGCCTTCACATTTCCTCACATAATTCTTCCTCGTACTCACCCTTATTACAACTTACTGTCTGAAGTTAAACTAAGACCTCACCTGCTGGTGCATGTCTGACCTAGTTTCGGAGTTAGAACGATATTGTTCTGAGTTTTCTTCCATTTGATCACCCTTTATAAACAAATCATGACATAAAATGATGGGCATCAGGCTCTGCTCCTGCTGCAATCCAGGAGTGACTTCTGACACTAACGTGGTGATTTTCACACCTCAGGGCTAGTTGCTATCTTCAGGAGGTATCTATTTAGGTGATGCCACAAACAATGTCACCGAATACATCGTAGTCTTAGGTATATGTGAGGGTCTACTTAGATGATCAACTGGTTGTGTCTCAGTTAAATGGGATTTACCGCATTTACGATCCTATGCTACACCTACAGTTCCTTAGGGTACGTCTTTTAGAACGAATCTTTGATTACATTACATATATCCATGTTGCTAGGAGATTGAAACAAATCACAGATACTTTAGCTAATCATCTATTTGATTGGCATATTGAACACATGTAAGATAAAGAACACACATGTACATGTAAATACATTTGTAAAATAGATGTAATCCATAAAACGTAAAAATATGTAAATATGCATATATATATATCAAAATATTAGAGTACATGGGTGGGCGCAAGTGCCTCAAAAATATGTCCAGTAAGAGTCACGGGGCTTATGCCCTCAAAAATATACAAAAAGTTCTCTCGACATGTAAGTAGTCCAACCTAGCTAAGGGTGGGGCATGTTGGCCCTGCCATAGTGAAAAAATACGTTTTCCAAACACCGAAAGAGCTGGACCCAGGTCCGTGGCACCCCAACTACGTGAGGTTTCATCGACGATGGGATATCCTCGATCTCCGCCATAGGGACTGTATGAGTGAGCGTGGTGAGGTTCCTCTCTACCCGTCTCAATACTCTCTCAGCCTCTCTGGTTGGAGGCCCCCCTGCTGCTGCTGCTGCTAGTCCAGCGACTACAACTGGTCCTGCCTCTGTTCGAGGACGCCTCCTAGTCCTCGAGAAGTTTGCTAGACGCACTGGTCCCACATATGTACATAACATATACATAAGTGTAAGATACTCTAGTATACAAAACAAATGATATATATAAAAATACATAAAAATTAAATAACCTTGAAAATAAAACTTACCCATCTCTCACTCCACTCCGGGAGGTACAGACATGTCAGGATCCCTAGAAAAATTGATCTCGACATAAGGGTAGTCCTCTATTGCCGGAATCTGCCATTCCCACTAGTCAAAAAACTTGTCATCAAAGGCCTTGATGGTCCTCCCTCCCCCCTGTCGTGGAAACAATGTCACCCACCTGCATAGTGTTGGGAGAGAGGCCTCATGCCCTCGTATAGTCTCTCGAGGACTGAGACTGGGTACCCTTTCGAAGAAAAAGGAAAACAAAATGGTCCCAAACCCAAACTTTTTATGCTCCCATATCCGACACTCTGTTAGCTATCTCTTCATACAATCCAGCAAGGTGGTACTCCAGTTGAAAATATGTGCATTTAAGCACTATATTGCACAATGCATGTGCGCTCGGGAAGCCTGATGCAAATCCATGGATCCAGTGATCTGCCCAATGAGTAGAACTATCATTTTGAGTGATAGGTTGCTGATATTATGTATAGGCACTTGAGAACCTAATTTCTCAGTACCAGCCTCGCAATGGATTCCAATCAACTCCTCAATGTTGTGAGGCCCAATGGGAAAAGTACGCAAGTTGACTGGATCCCCTCTCCTCGAGAGAACAGTAAGGAAGTAAATATCTTCAGTTGTTGGAGTCAATGACTGCCCCTCGAGCATGAATGCCTCTACATCAGGATGCCAATAATCTATCAAAGCATTTAACAACCTGGGTTGTGCCCTCATAAACAGACACTGGAAGAACTTTAACAACCTACACTGTGATAAAACAACGACAACAGAAGGGTTCTCTGAGACCAAAAAATCAATGTCCTCATGCTCCCTCTCTCTCCAATGAACATACATCCTACAAAATGCCAAAGTTTGAAGAGTTAACTCTTGCCCTTTTTATTTTTACCACTTGTTGGAGGGTGTACGCGGGTTGCCTTAGCGACAGTCGCATGTGCACGTGAAAAATTTATCTTTTTCTCATGTGTACACGCGGGTTGTTCTTGGATAGCCTGCATACACACAGGTCCAACCTTTTTAAAGATTAGCACTGCCACAAAAAACAAAAGTGAATGCAAAAATGAAAGATGGAAATGCAAGAGAGTCTAGTGTGTACTTACTTGGTCCAAACAAAAGTTCGTTTCATCCACTGAAGCTCTCGGAATTAACTATTTCGAAAAAGGGGTGTTTTCTGACCTTTAGTCAATTCTCAATTTACAATGGTGATAATGAGCTTCCAGCTTTCTATTTATAGACATTTTGGCCCCTTTTTGTCATTTTTTCTAGCTTGAAAATTGTTTATTATGGTTCTTGAGTTTCTCAGGGGTTGTTACGATAAGTGTTACTTTGGGTATTTGGAATTTGTTTTTGAGAGTTGGGTCATTTTTAAAGGTCTTTTGGTAAAAAGTCATTTTTCCAAATTTGTTCATATAAGATAGGATTCCATCTCCACTTGTTGCACCTCATTGTCTTTTTCTCTTTGCCATAGGATCGATCCCACCAAATTGTGACACAGAAATCTCACTCCTGCTCTAGAAGTGTTGTAATTTAGTGGTAGAGCCTACCTTCACATGGATGCCCTAGGTAGATCCTAGTTTCATTTTGGTGTCCATGCCGTCACTAATGACTATAGGCTCGGGAGTCCTTATTAGTTTTTCCTGATTACGAGTTTGAGCCTAATTTGCATGATTCATTATCACTCTTGAACTCACCCTCGGGACTCCCAAAACACAACGAGTCTTCTTTTAAGCCCTTTTTAGACCCTCTAAATATGAAAATATTGTTGAGCGATCTTATTTCCCTTCATGTTTTCCAAACTAAAATTCAAAGGAACGTCTGTCCAGCGGTAGTTTACCCCTTTTTTGGTCTGGATGGTCAATTGTATGAAAAAAGGTATACTCTAGGATCCTTGGTTCTCTAGAAGAGTATTCTTAGGTATAATTTTAACTCTTTTTCGGGCCTGAGGGACTAAATTTATGAAAAAGGAACCCTTTGTAGAGTCCATAGTTAAGCTCTTTCCAGACTCGCTAAAATTGAAAATATGTCCAAGTGACCTTTTTTGTTCACACTCGTTAAAATGGTCCAGAAGAACATCCTGTATAGAGTCCATAGTTAGGCTTTTTTCAGACTCATTAAATATGAAAAGATTTCCAAGTGATATTTTCTTTGTCACACTTGATAAAATGATTTTGAATAGACGTCTGTTCGGTGCTATTTTACCCATTTTTCAAGCCGACTAGACTACCTTCGAAAAGGGTATCCCAGTGGAGTCTCCTTTTACGCTTTTTCAGACTCTCTAAAAATGAAAAACCGATGAGATTACCTTCTCTGGGCTCATTAAAATTACATCGAAGGACGTTATCATTGTGTCTTATTGATCAAATTTTCATTCCCACGTATTTGGCCTAATGTTGGCTCCATGTTGCTCTCAACTGAACCATTTGAAGCATGCCTTATACGCAATCCTTGTATCAATTTTCCTCTGCGTCTTGACACCTTGATCCATGGAGGATTTTTCTGAGTGTCCCTTTCCTGCATATGTCCCCTTGCTCTAAGCATCTGTGTGTTCCTTGAATTTGGAACTAGTATGTATGCAACACTCGTTCCTCCTTTGTAACATAGCATTCTTTTATTCTTTTTCAAACTTTCCAAGATTATTGAAAAAGACAAAAAAAATCAAATATACCCCAAAAAGAGGAAGGGGAAAGTATTTTCTTTTTATTGGCAGCATAATGAGTCACCCTTAGACAAATCACATCCTTTTGTTTGTTCGTCAATCTATGGGATTTAATGTGACCTTAGAAAGTTGTTCTCGCTACATAGAGTTGTGTCCTCCTCTGCTTGGTTATCCTTCCAAACATATGGAGAGTTTGTGTTGCCTCCTACATCGTGAACTTATGTCAATGCCATGCTGCCTGAGTCCCATCATTTGTCATTCTTTTGTCCAAGGGATGTTTTACTAAACTTGAGTCAGCCCTTCTATAGTTTGTCTCTTGTCCTCATGCCCGACCACCTCGAAAGACCAATCAAGTCCTTGCTCAAAATCAATGAAGTTCTCTACCTGATCACCAAGATCCACTTGTCTGTTCTTGATGATCCATCGAAGACCTATGGGTAGTGAAGTCATACACTGGTATTACACTCCTACCCAAGTTTTGAATATTTTGAAATTGTTGCTTGAGCTCTGAATACCTCATCTCCATCCATCGAGTGTCATTGGGTTCTTGAATATGGATACTATACATGTATATCTTTTGATTTTGAGATGTAGATCCGTTGTGTACTTTTCGCAGCTACACTTTATATAGTTATATGACATGGATCAGTAGTGTATTTGATTGGAAGCCATGATTTTATTTCATCCTGAGCATGAGTATGGCCGCCTCAGTGAGACAAATTGTTATTTTGCAGATGGCACCTCCTAAAATCTGGTCCCTAGATCACTCACTTCGTACATTGGTGAATAATTTTAACGTATTTCGGCCATCAGATGCTCCTCTGACCTCACACATTAGGGGGCATCTGTTATAACCCTAAATTTCACCAGACATGCATACCTGGCATCAGGCCATCTAACTTGCTATCTTTTCCAAGCCATCACTGAACAACTCTTCTAAAAACCATTATTTTGAAGCTGTTAGTGCCCTGCACCATTACTGCCCACGTACACACACTTTCTGAGCCACTACAGCCTGCGTACATTCACAGAATATCATGAAAAATGAAAATTGCAAAGGGATACAGGTTTCCGGGCCATTACTTAACCGTTTGACTGCCCATAGCTAGTCACACCAACCATTACTATATATTTTTTCCTATAAAATAAGGGGTTGGGGTCCCATTCTAGGAAGAAGCACGGGAGCAAAGAAAATCTGCCCATTTTACATTCCCCTTTTGCCCCAATTGCAAGCCCTTGCCATTTACCTAGAGAGAATTGAAGAGGAGAAGAAGAGGTGGAATAATTTGGTGCATGGTGAAGAGGAGCCCAGGACCAAGTTCGAGGAGTAGTGTTGTTCTCACGTTGTAAGTGAATTTTTTTGAGATTAATATAAACAAGAACTTTTTCTGTCCCGCCAAATGATGTCTTAAATCTTTATGATTTGTTTACATTTCTTGTTTATGATGTTTAACCCACTAATCCATATATAGAATGCATTCTTGTAGTTTCTTGTTTGTCTTTTGAGGAATGCAGGTCAGACTTGGGAGGATATTTGCAGTCAGGAAACAACCAAGCACAAAGGGATCGACATCGGACGCAGAGTTTAAGGTAGGCCTACCAGATCCCTCTTTCTTGTCTTTTATGTATGATTGTGGGGTAATGTCGGGATAGTGATTATAAGTAGAAGACTTTAGATGGTTATCTCTTCCTACACTTTAGAACCTTGGTGTATTCTGTAGAGGGGTTTTCTCGCTATAAAAGAAAGTACTACTAGGGAAAAGACACACCAAATTATTTTTGCAAGTACCGAAGATTGAAGACAATGGAAAAATGGAATTCCCAAAATAATTCATTGTTACACCTTACAACTTCTTTGCATGGAAGGAGAAGATGATCATGCATCTTCGAAGAAAAGGATTGTACAAGTTAATAATGAATATAGAGACATAACCAACATCATCCATAGAAAAATCCAAGTATCTAAATCGAATGGATGAAGCATTCAGAACAATTTATAGTCTCATTTCTCCTGATCTCCTCTTTCACATATCTTCATGTAAAACCCCCAATGAAGCCTGGACCACCATGGAAGGGCTCTTTGGAAAAAAAATATGAGATGAGGGGACACATTCTCGAGGTGGAATTCTCACATTGGATCCAAAAATATTTGACAATCTCCAAGATTTACTTACAAAATATAAGGATTTATTGTCGCAACTCAAGGATTGCGGGGTTGATAAATCTAAGGAGGATAAACAAATGGTTCTCACCATTCTCTCTAGGCATGTTCATAAATTATTAGTGTTTGTATCCACATTCCATCCAGTCAGTTTCACCTCTGGAGCCACTTGGAAGATGCCTTCTCTTGAGGAATTTATCGAATCTCTGACACAAAAGTAGACCAAGCTCATCAACATGGGAAAAATCAAAGGCCCAAAGGCACATGCACTTACTATGCAACATGGAAGTGGCCATCAATATCATAAATATAAAGATAGATACAAAAGGAAAGCTCATGCAAATCTGAAGAAGGAAGGGTACTCAAAACCCTTCAACAATGCTTCCGGGTCCAAAGGTGGAAAGGGAAGAAAAGGGGAGAAATCACTACTACATATGGGCAGATTATTCCACGAAAATTTTCCACGTTTTCATTAGTTTCATAGTTTTTTTTAAACAGGGCGGGATTTTCATCGATATTGCCACAAAAGTTCGGTGCAATATCCACGAATAGGTGATGTTAACTTGGTCGGGATTTTCGTCGCAATAGCGACGAAAATTTTGCCTATCTCATTGGTTGGTGTTAACGGCTAGTTGACTATTTGATCTATATATACCTAAATTTAGGAGACTTTGCCACACAATTTTTATAGTTGCAACATTGTTCTTGGATTTTGTTTGAGCTGTTTATTTTTTTTGTCACCCACCGGTTGAACAAATCCAATTCTTGATCTACATAGCTGGGATTTTGAACTTACAAGGTTAGTATGCTTTTTTTTATTGATATACTCATTTAATTTGTAAATTTTTATTCAAATGTCCAAATTTCATGTATCTTGTTTTTCCTTGATAATATATTATATGTGTAGTACCATATTTCATGTCTTTGGTTTTTGGATCTAGTTAGTATATTCTATGGAAAAGGGTATGTGGATTCCATAATATTCTAGGTTTATGGAGTCCACATACCCTTTTCCCTTCAATTGTAGCTATAATGTCTCTCTCTTTTCATTGATAAAGATATGGAATTGCTCTTGAAACTCAACCTTGATCGGTGAAATGATAGTAATTGATTGCCATTTTCTTCTCTCTTTTATTTTGAAGAACTAACAAAAAAACACCAACAAAGCTTGATTGAAGCTTTGATACCTCTTGTTACATACCTAGTACCGAAATGGGATCACACTTCGATAAATTGAAAATATATAATAATGAAAATAATGGTTGGGACACTTGCATACCTAATGGTTGGTTAGCACTTACTAATTCAATTAAATGAAGGAAGAAATCTCCATGAATAAAATATTGAAGTTGATTGTTATATTGATAAATGATAAGTTATGGTATATATAAGATAGGGAGGAAACTCATGTTTATAACAATAAGATACATAAACACTAACCCCAAACTTATGTTAGGTATATATGTTGTTATTATATAAAGAAAACATTTGTACACATATGACCTTAGTATAAAGATGTTATCTATGTCGTGATTGGGCAAATAAAAATCACTTTTAACTAACCACCTTCAACCATCATAGCTTATGGTTAGCCACCTTTAACTTTATTGGCTTATGACTAAGAACCTTTAAGAAATGAACTTATGATTATATACCATAGTCTTCCAATATAAATAAAGTATATTTGTTTCAACTTTTTCAATAAAATCCACATACCCTTTTCTTATATGTGATGTTGTTTCTCTCAAATTTTTATAATCACACGCAATTCTATATTTAGTGATTAACTTTAGTTTGTAGTTGATGTAACTTGTTTATACACTATTAATAAGGATCAATATCTAAAATATAAAAAAATCATGACGAAATGTACAATAGCATGATGAAATCTACTAGTCAGACAATGAAAAATGAGAACATGCCAAAGTGTATTAGAAAATAAAACTGTGACCACTGTAAGTAGTATAAAATTGTGACCATTGTATGTAGATGAAAATCAACACATCATAATTTAAACCAACCCAACCCAATTGTGGATGACAATTGGTTGGCACTCTTTTTTTAGTGGTGAATTTCAAAGATTGACATTTTGTCTACAAAACAACTTAGAGGCTAGTTTATGGTGTCAAATGATTCAAGTTTGAGAAAGTTTGACCACTTTCGTTAAATGGTGTGTAATTATTTTCCATGGATATTTAGTACACACTACTCTATAGTACAAATTGAAGCATATCTACCTTAATAGTTAATCAATAATAAAAAAGGGAGCATGTCAAAATGTCTTAGAAGAAATAATTGTGAGTATTGTATGTCACTGTAAATAAACATATCATAATCGAAAGGAGTAGCTAAAATATAAAAATTTGACAACTTACTATTTGGTATGGTGTAGGTAAGACAATTACTTGTCAAGGCAAGGATTTGTCACTATGAATGAAAATGATAGGAAGCTTGCTCGGTTAAGAGTGGCATTAGAGGCGAGGGGCGATGGAAAATGTTATTTCCCTTGCTATGATTACAGAGGCTTGCAAAAAATAATACTTTTAATAACAACAACTCAAAGACATTGTAGGGAGAAGGGGCATGCCAAAGGGGGTTATGAATATCGTCCCTTGGTAAGAGGATTCAATATTTAATGTATTCTCTATAATAATCAGTATGCCATGAATTTTAGTAATATTTCTTATCGATATTTTTATATTTTCTATACACACTAACTTTTCTATGTTGTTTTTAAATATATAGATGATGCCCCCAAAATGTCAACATCCAGAGAGTTATTTGCCAAGTACTAGCAGAAATAATCCTTTACAGGGTGGTGAACCTTGAGATCAGAATATTGAAGCTACTGATCAAGTTATTAATGATGATATGGATGGAGATAACGTTAGTGATTCAAATCAGGAGGATGAGATACATAGATTGATCCAAGACACATTTTCTCCAATGGATGAGGACAACTAGGATGATAGTCATGATGTTGATCCTCTACTCGAGAAGTGACGTCAACCTCTTTATCAAGGCTCAAGAACAAATCTTTTATCTGCTATATTGTTGTTGGTGAACCTGAAGGTTTTGAATGGTTTATCAAACACATGTCTCACACAGATACCAAGGTATTTAATTTGTTAATTATTTATGCCTGCATGTTCACAAATACTTAAAAGGTTCAATTTTTTCCTATATTTCTATTGTTTTATAATTTGTAAATTAGTATATTGGATGAGATATTGATGATTAATATTGTTTACATTGACTTATTGTTTAGAATTTTGTATATTTTTAGGTGAAGTTCTATTACCGACGTCAAATATTTTTCCATGCGCATATCGAGAACTATCCATGATTATGAAAGAAATTGGAATGGACTATCAGGATATTGATGCATGTCCTAATGATCATATCATATATTATGGAAAATATTCATTAGAAAATGAATGCCCACAATGTCAAATAAGTAGATATCGAACCGATAAAGTGTCAAATAAGGTGCCTTGCAAAGTTCTTCATTATATTCTGATAATTCCACGTTTCTAGCAGTTGTTCAGGTGCCAAAGTATAGCATAGTTTATGGATTTCCATGCAAAGAACATAAGTCGAGACGATGTTCTTCAAATGCCTATAGATGGTTCTGCATTGAACTACATCAAAGAAAAGTGGCCAATTTTTAAAGAAGAACCTCGTAATGTTAGACTTTCGTTGGTAGTTGATGGTGTCAATCCATTTGGAGAGCTTCGTTCTACATACTCAGTGTGGCCTGTTTTTGTTATAAATAATAAACTTCCTCATTGGATGTCAATCAAGAGAGAGCACACAATGTTGGCAATGATTGTTCCAGGTATTTAATTATCTTTTATTTTCTTTAAAGTATGACAAAATATTTCATTTCTTTGTTTCGTGCATGGTAATTTTTTCTTTTATATATAACAACATCTAGATAAGTATAATTAATCATGCAATATGTTGAACCAATTAGGTAGGTACTAGGTTAAATATATGAACTTATATATTGAGTCTCTTATCGATGAGTTGTTGAAGTTATGGGTTGGCGTCACTATGTATGACATCTCTAGACCAATAGGGAAAAAACGATTTCAATTCCATGGAATACTATCATGGACAATTCATGATGCTCCTGGGTTAACACATTTTTGTGGTATATTGTTACTTTATTTTGTGATTTAATATTATATATTTATTGAAAAATTCATGCATTATTTTAAATTGTAACTCTAATTTGATGCTACATTAATTCATATGTCTTGAAGGTCTTCAAACAAAGGGTAAATTTGCATGCTCAGTTTGTGGTCCGAGGATAAAATATCGTCGTTCAAGGAGTTTAGGAAAGGAAGTGTTTGATGAGTATAGGCACTTTATGCCTAAAAACCATAGTTATCGAACTACAAACAAAGCAAATTTCAATGGTAAAGAAGAAAACATAAAAAAACCACAAAGAATGACACCTCATCTATGGAAGTTGGAATATATTAGAAATCGTCAAGGTACGCAAATTATTTATGTATGACATATTATATAAATCTTTGGTTAATTTCATTAGTAATAATTTCATTTTGTCCCATTAATTAGTGTTAATTTCAATTTGTTGATTTTTCATGAATGTTGTTAAGGCACGAATGGGCTTCCACGAGGAATGGAAAGTTACTTGATGCAATTCAATAGATTGCCATACTATGAGCACCTACAAATAGTTCATTTGTTTGATACAATGCATATCGGGAAGAACATAACATAATTGTTATGGCGAATATTAGATGGAAGGACTGACAAAGAGAGAATTGGAAAGATTTGTTGTGACATCCAGGAAGCCAATCATGCATTGCAAAGTGTTATTATTAATTCTAATGGTGATGGTCATGAACATAATACTAGTCTTCCTTGGTTATTGACGGAGCAACAAAGCAATATTATAAAAGAGGTCATTCAAAAAATTAGGTTTCTGACAGGGTTTTCGTCGAACATACAAAATATATTAACTAAAAAAGGTGATTTTGGTGGGGTTAAAACACATGACTGGCATACATTCATTAAGGTAATTAGTAGGTTATAATATATTTCCTTATTGGTACACATTTTTTGGAAACAAATAATAATTATTTGTTTTTTGTTACAGTATGTTCTACCTTTATCTCTCCTAGACGACTTTGACAACAACATAAAATAAATTATTTATGTACTTGGAAAATACTTGAGGTAAGTATTGTTTTATAAGGAAAATGTACTTCTTATGCGATTTGTAGAGGAAATTATTGACATATTATCTTTTATCTACAAATTTATGTATACCTTGATATTATTTTATTGCATCGACATTTGTTGGTGGCTATCATCAAAAGAAATCCATAAAGAAGATATAAGGTATTGGAAAAGAGAAATTCCCCGAATAATGTGTCAAATGCAACAATATCTACCTCCAACATTTTTCAATGCACAAGAACACTACCTCATACATCAAGTTAAGGAGATTGAATTATGTGGACCAGTACATAGAAGGTCGATGTGGATGATGGAGAGGAAGTTGAAGTCACTGGAGGCTTTTGTTAGACAAAGAGCACATTCAAAGGGTTCTATGGTTGAGGGATATATGGTATATCAATGCATGGTGTATATTAGTCAATATCTACCTAAATTAGCAGAAAATATGATTAATGCCTCGCATTTGGCATCTCGACTCCATCAACAAATTTGAAGGGGAGGTCCTAATGGGGAAAGGTAAAATGAGGATGGTAAAAGGTAATTATTAGATGTTGACGTAGATTTAATATATTACACATTTACTAAATTATTCCTTTATTAACAATAGCTAATTAATGATATTAAATTGTTATGCTATAATATAGTTGCTCAAGAGTGGGATGCTTTACATTTATACATTGCAAACAACCTTGGTTGGATGGAGAATTGGATAAAATATACTGAAGAATACTTTGGTAGGTTATCATGGGAAGGGGTAAGTAAGATGATTAAAACATCACATCGTCATCGAGATCAATTTATTTATCTTACATCAAGAGAAGTTGATTTATCCTTTGGTTTAAAAGATAAACATGCAAGTTAAATTTTTTACCCACAGTTTCCTAGTTTTTTCCCAATTTTTCAATGTATTTGGTTTGTTTAATTTTTGAATTATATATTTAGTAAGTCCGATATGAGGATTATTAATTGGAAATGCATTTTTTACTTGTTGTCCATGTTGCAGTTGAAACATCACAAGGCTATGTGGTGTAATGGTCATAAATTTCGTATCAAAATGTTGGATGATAAGATGAAAACCTCAGATTGTGGGATAACTGCAGTGTTTAAGGTCACCAAAATTTCCTCTAGAAGTGACTGAAATCTAGAAGAAACTGAGAATAGGTACTATGGCCATTTGGAGGATATAATTGAGTGTGATTTTAATTCCTTTAAAATAGTTTTGTT
>JASDQU010585665.1:55000-68232 GCA_032191745.1 Picea mariana | reverse complement strand
ATCAGGATCAAGTGGCTCATGTAGTCGATGTGTCAGACGAAGAAGTTGAATAATTTTATCATCCAAATGTAGGAGACGATGATCTCATTGACAATATCGATAACTATAGTAGTGAAAATGATGTTGATAGGAATGAGCCCTTCACCAATATCGATTATGAACCAGATCCTGATACATATGTTGAGTTGGATGAAGAAGAAGCTGACTAATATTTAATTGTTGAAAAGAAGAGGTATGTGTTTATATCTTTTATATGTTTTTATTTTGTATAATATATTATATGATACATGTTCTTTAGAATTTCAAATTAGGTAATATGGGGAAATTGAGAGTGATGTGTCGGGGGGGTGGCGCATAATTAGACCTTCCACCTTCACTTGGTTGCTCCTGTTTATTAAAGAATGAACTATTCTTGAAACCAAGAGGAGCTCTGCGCGACTGCACCTAATCATACCAACAATGTAGGTATGTGGGCCTGGTCATTCCTAGTCTTGAATTGAAAGTTGTCCCTAGTCTTAGTCGTCACCCTTCATGACAATTTTCACCCAACGATCATTATATCATAAGGTTGGAGGCATATGGGCATTGGGATAATGAGGCTTTATAACCCTACAATAACAAGAGATATTAATTGAACTTTGACTAGATTGAAAGGTGCATGCAATTGAAAAAACTAACAACCCAAAACTAAAAGGGATCAATACACTCACTGTCAATGAGAGGTGATCTCACCATGGTGTGTAGGAATAGGCCTAGAACCTTAAAAATTATCATTCTCCAAATTATATCTTATAAAAATTTTACAAGGAAATTGTACTAGGACTAGACACGTGCAACAATGACCTGTGAATGGGGCCAATGTTGAAATTTGTTGAAACTATTTCTGAATGCATCAAAATTTGACATGGATAGACTATTCACATTCCTTAACGATATGGGATGGTTTCTAGACTCAAATTTCACTCACACACCCACTTTTTTCCATCATCAATCCATCATGTAAACCATAAACCCTAATTTAGTGGACTCATCGATTTGCTCCTAGTGAATGGATGCATTGTCATTGACATGGAATGGGACAATACATGTACCTTCTTAATTTTCTTTCTTCACTTGATGTGGGCCTGATCATTCCTGGTCTTGAATTGAAATTTTCCCCTAGTTTTAGTCGTCACCCTTCATGACAGTTGTCACCCAACCATCATTATATCACAAGGTTGAAAGCATATGGGCATTGGGATCATGAGGCTTTACAACCCTATAGTAACAAGAAACATTAATTGAACTTTGACTAGATTGAAAGGTGCGTGCAATTGAAAAAACTAACAAACCAAAACTAAAAGGGATCAATACACTGACTATAAATGAGAGGTGATCTCGTTGTGGTGTGCAGGAATAGGCCTGGCACCTTCAAAATTATCATTTTGCAAATTATATCTTATACAAAATTTACAAGGAAATTGTACTAGGACTAGACACGAGCAATAATGAGTTGTGAATGGGGCCAACGTTGAAATTTGTTGAAACTATTTATGAATGCATTGAAATTTGACATGGATAGATTATTCACATGCCTTAACGATATGGGAGCATTTCTGGACTCAAATTTGACTAACACACCCACTTTCTTCCATAATCAATTCATCATGTAAAGCATAAACCCTAATTTAGTGGAGTCATCGATTTGTTCCCAGTGAATGGATGCGTTGTTGTTGACATGAAATGGGACAACACATATACCTTCTTAATTTTATTCCTTCACTTAATGTGGGCCTGGTCATTCCTGGTCTTGAATTGAAATTTTCCCCTAGTCTTAGTCATCACCCTTCATGACAGTTGTCTCCCAACGATCATTTTATCACAGGGTTGGAGGCATATGGGCATTGGGATCATGAGGATTTATAACCCTGCTGTTGTGGGTGGGAAATCCCTCCTACGGACTAGCACTAAGGGTTTCTATCATGCATGCAGAAATGACCTAAAGATTGTTACTTCTTACCATCATCCCATGCCTAAACCCCCATCACTCATATGTAAATACAAGGCTCAAGAGATTAAGATGACGTACCTTATTTTTCGTGTTTTATGTCGATCCCTTTTCACACTTGGTCGTTCTTTGATTGCAACTATCATCCCAATGCTGACCTACATTCACAAAAGACAAACAAATAAATCCACATGCATTTGATCTATGAACTAATGGGTTAGAGATTTAATCAATCATACAATCAATATTCAAATAATGACAATCTCATATGGCGGGACGAGAAAAGCAATTCTTTTATTAACTTCACAATGATACCTTACAATGATAAAGTTGACTACTACTCCTCGATCCTGGTCTTGGGATATTCTTCCACTGTCTTCCAACTACTTTGCTCTATACTTATTTTTGCACAAGGATGGCTAAAGGTTGTGACAAAGGGAATGCTCAATCGGGTATAGTTTCTTTACTATGATTTTCTTCTTTTCAAATGGGACCCCTACCCCTTATTTTATAGGTTAGAAGGAGATAGGTATTTGGTTGAATGAACAGTCATGCATGGCCGAAAGGTTTAGTTAAATTACCCAAAGCTGCGTGTTCTGTCAACAGCTTTCCTTTTTTCTTGCTTTTGTAGGTACACGCGAGTTGTCTTGGGTCAGCTAGTGTGTACACGCGTGCAGTAATGGAGCAGGGTGCATGGGCCTTTATAAAAGGGGTTTTTAAGAAGAGTTATTCAATAGTGTTTTGGCAAAGAAGGAATCTGAGATGGCCTGATGCCAAGGTAAACATGTCTAGTGAAAATTAGGGTTATAACATATGCCCCCTAATGTGTGAGGTCAGAAGAGAATTTGATGGCCGAAATACATTATCAATATTCACCAACATTCCAAAGAAGTGAGACCAGAGACCAAAAATCGGGAGGTGCCATATACAAAATAATATTTGTCTCACCGAGGTAGGCATACCCATGATTGGGATGAAATAAAATCATGGCTACCAATCAAATACACTATAGATCTATTTCATATAACTATATAAAGTGTATCCATGAGTAATACACAATGGATCTACATCTCAAAATAAAAAAGATATACATGTATAGTATTCATCTTCTAGAAGCTGATAAGACTTGATGGCTGGAGATGAGGTCTTCAGAGCTCGAGAAACAACTTCAAAATCTTCAAAAATCAGGTAGGAGTGTAATATGAGTGTATGACTTTACTACCCAGAGGTATTCAACGGCTCGTCGATCATGGAATAGAGAATATTGATGATCAGACTGAAGGCTTCATTGATTTCAAACAAATAATTGATTGGACTTTCGGGATGGCCGAGCATGAGGGAAAGATACAAACTGCAGAGGGATCAAATCAGGCTTAGAAAAACTTCCCTTGGATAATAGAATGACAAAAGATGAGACTTAAGAAACATGGCATTAACATAAGTTTACGAGGCAGGAGGAAACACAAACTCTCCATATGTTTGGAAGAATAACCAAACAAAGGAGGACACAACTCAATGTAGTGTGAATAGATTCCTAAGGTCATATTAAATCCCAGGGTTTTACGAAAAAATGGAAGGATGTGCTTTATCCAAGGATGACTCATTGTGCTACCAATACAAACAAAATACTTTTCCCTTCCTCTTTTTGGGGTATATTTGATTTTTTTTTTTTATCTTTTTCAATACTTTTGGAAAAATAATAAAAGAATGTTACGTTACAAAGGAGGGATGAGTGTTGCAAACATACAAGTTCGATGCGCAAGGACAAGACTGATGTTCAAATCAAGGACACTCGGGAAAAATACCTCCTAGGGACAAAGGTGTCAAGATGCAGAGGGAAAGTTCTACAGGGCTTGCGTATAAGGCATGCTTGAGATGGTTCAGTTGAGAGCAACATGGAGCCAACATTAGACCAAAGTCTTAGGTATGCAAACATGGTTAACAAAACACACAATGGTAATGTCCTTCGATGTAAGTTTAACGAGCCCAGAGAAGGTAAGCTCGACGTTTTTTCATATTTAGAGAGTCTGAAAAAACGTAGAAGGAGACTCCAATGGGGTACCTTTTTCGAAGGTAGTCTAGTTGGCTCGAAAAAGGGGTAAACTAGCACTGAAAAGACGTTTATTCAAAACCATTTTAATGAGTGTGATAAAGACAAGATCACTCAATGATTTTTTCATTTTTAAGGAGTCTGAAAAAAGATTAACTATGGACTCCATCAGGAATGTTCTTCTGGACCATTTTAACGAGTGTGAAAGAATAAGGTCACTCGACGATATTTTCAATTTTAGGGAGTTTGAAAAGAGCTTAACTATGGACTCCGTGAGGGTTCCTTTTTCATAAATTTAGTCCCTCAAGCCCAAAAAAGAGTTAAAATTATACCTGAGGGTACTCTTCTAGATAACCAAGGTTTCTAAATTATACCTTTGTTCATACAATTGACCATCCATACCGAAAAAGGGGTAAACTATCGCCAGAAAGACATGACTTCAAATTTCATTTTAACAAGCATGAAAGGCCACAAGATCGCTTGACAATATTTTCATGTTTAGAGGGTCTGAAAAGGGCTTAAAAGAAGACCTGTTAGGTTTTGGGAGTCTCGCGGGTGAGGTCAAGAGTGATAAAGAGTCATGAAAATGAGGCTCAAACTCGTAATTAGGAAAAAATAAAAGGACTCCCGAGCCTACAGTCATTAGTGATAACATCAACAACATCATGCAACCAGGATCTACCTAGGGCATCCATGTTCTAGTAAGCTCTACCACCAAATCGCGACACTTCTAAAGAAACAATGATGGTTCTGTGACACAACATGGTGGGATCGATCCTATAGCAAAGGGATAAAGATGATGAGATAGAAAAGTAGGGGTGGAAACGTAACTTATATGCTCAAGTTGACCATATGATATTTTTACCCATGGACCATCAAAAGTGACCCAAAACTCCAAAAATTGTCTTGATATCTGAACGTAACCTTCCATAGAAACTCTTGAATCACTTTAAATAGTTTTCAATTTACAGAAAATGATAAGGGGGGCCAAAAAAGTGACAAAAAGGGGCCAACAAGTCTATAAATAGAAGCTGGCAGCTCATTATCACCATCGCTGATTTGGAAATTGAATCTCGAGCAAAAAACCCCCTTTGATAAAAGTGGTGATTTCGGGAGCTACAGTAGATGAAACAACCATCTGTCTGGACCAAGTAAGTATAAAGTACCTCCTCTTGCCTTTTAATTCTTCATTTATGCATTTAATGTGGTTTTTTGGGGGGGCATCAAACTTTAAAAGGTCGTCCCTACGTCCACGCGGGCTGTATTATCACAACCCGCATGTACACTCGCTCTGTCTGATGTCAGAGCACATGTACACGCGACTGTAGTCACAATAGCCCACGTGGAACCTTCGATGAGTGAAAAAAAAGTTTAAAAAACAAGGCCTAACCCTCTAAAAAGTTTCCCATGTGCAGGATGTATGTGCAATGGAGAGAACGAGAGCACGAAGATATTAGCACACTAGTTGGGGAAGACCCTAACGCGGTGGCGGAGTTAATGAAATGTGGCTTGCTCAAGTTTTTTCTGTGTCCTTTCATGAGAGCACAACCTAGGCTACTGAATGCATTGGTTGAATATTGGCACCCTGACGCAGAAGCGTTTATGTTAGAGGGGCAATCACTGGTGCCCACTATAGAAGATATATATTTTTTGACTGGCCGTTCCAGGAGAGGGGAACCGGTCAATTTCCAGACATCTCCTTTTGGGCCTCACAATATATAGGAATTGATAAGACTCTATTGTGAGGCTGGTATAGATCAATCGATCTTGCAGGTGCCAATAAGAAGGATCACCGATTTATCACTGCAGGCGATTGTGTTTCTTATTGGGCAAATGACTGGTTCTGCGACTCTACATCAGGCATCCCATGAGCAGATGAATTGTGTAGTCCAGTGCTTAAATGCACAGATATTTGAATGGAGCACCACACTTTTGGATTGTATGAAGAGGCAACTGACATATTTCCAGTTGCGGACACAGAGGAACTTCAGGTTCAGGACGATTCTATGCTTCTTTGAAAGAGTTCCTAGTTTTAGTCCTCAAGTCATGGTATGAGGACATCAGGCCTCTCTTCCTATGGTTTGCAGATGGGCAGTGTTGCTGCCACGACAGGGTGGTGGAAGGACCAATGAGTCTTTTGATGAAGACTTTTTTGCTTGGTTGTCGCGGCATATCCCAGTCATAGAGGATTATCCTTATGTTGGGATTGATTTCTTGAGAGATCCTGAGATCCTTGTACCACCAGACGAGGAGCGAGGTGAGATGGGTAAGTTTGCATCATTTTTTTTTTGTGAAACATATATAATTTTTATGTTGTTTTTATATATATCATTTTTTTTATACCCGAGTATTTGACAGATATGTGTCTATTGTGTGCAGATGTGGGACCAGTGAAACCTGCGGATTATGCGAGGAACAAGCGTCGTCCTCAGCCAGGGCCTGCACCTACCGCCAGAGGGGGACCAACAATAGCAGGAGAGCTTCCAGCCAGTGAGGTTGAGAGGGTTTTGAGACGAGTTGAATTAAATTTTACCTCACTTACTCACACCATCCCCATGGAAAAGATTGAGGATCTGCCACCATCTATGCAACCTCATGTAGTGGGGGCACCATGGACATGGGTCCGACTGTTTCAGTGTTTGGAAAACGCTGTTGATTACTACAACAGGGCCCACATGCCCTGACCTTAGTTATTCTAGACTGTTCACATGCCGAGATCTCTACTTGTATATATGTTTTAAGGGCATAAGCCCCATGACTCGTTACTGGTCATATTTTTGAGGCACTTTCATCCACCTATGTTCTCTAATGATTATGATATTATATATGGAATTTTATGTCTTTTTATGTCTTATGGATCATATTTTCCTTTTTAAAATGTATTTACATGTTTATGTGTATGTCGTTTTATATGTGTGAGAGATGCCAGTCTAAAATTTGATTAGCTAGAGTATTTGTAACTTGGTTTAATCTCCTAGGAACATGAAAATATGTAATATAATCAAAGCTTCGTTCTAAGAGACGTACCCTAAGGAATTATCAGTGTAAATTTGGATCATGAACATGGTAGACTCTATTTAACTAAGACACAACTAGTTGAGCATATAAAAAGAATCGGAGATGAGAGATACCAACTGACAAGGCATCACAAAGAAACTCAATAAATGCACTGTATTCGGCGACATTGTTTGTGGTTTCGCCTAAACATATGCCTCCTCACGATAATAACTGGCCCTGAGGTGTAAAAATTACCCAAGATGCGAAGGCAAGCCTCCGAGTGTGCCAGCTAGCATTGTTTGCGTACCCAATGAGAACCTTTGATTCACTTGACATCTGCCATAGTGACAAAATATAACATCAAAAATGACACGTCCATAATACTAAAAAAAACCAAAAAATAATAGTACAAAGACTATACATATGTTACGAAAAGTTACCCAAGGTGACCTACCTATGAGTAATACTTCTTGAGGTGGAGCCCATTTCTAGGCTCCGCTAGAGAATTCCCCTCAAATTCAACCAGACGATAAGTGACCTATTTTAGAACCTCTTTTATGATGAAAGGTCTGAACCACATGGGTTTGAATTTTCCCACCCCCAAGGGGTCCTTATCTTGGCCATAGACCAGGACAAGGTCGCCTTCAACAAAAATCCGAGGACGAATGGACCGATTATACTGACACTTGAATTTTTTTTTGTGAGCCTCATTGGCCAGGGCCGCATCACGACACTGCTCATTGAGCCACTCAAGGTATACTAACCATTCTTCAAGTGGAGAAGTGTCTGGCAGTAACTGTACTGCCAATTTTAGGGACATGATCTAACATTATATAGGAAAGACTGCTTCCAGCCCGTAAACGAGTTGAAAAGGTGATAAACCGGTTGCATTCCTAATGGACATTCGGTAAGCCCATAATGCCGAGTATAACATCAAATGCCAATTTGACTTGGCCGAGTTGATCGTTCGTTGTAGGATGGTCTTAAGATATTTATTTATAGCTCCCACGTAACCATTTTCTTGGGGGTAGTAGGGTGACAAATGTTCTTTCCGCAACCCAAGCCTTGATGTTAATTCAGTCATCATTTGGTTTTGAAAGTGACTGCCATGGTCAGTGACAATCTCTCTCGAGATACCGAACCTTGCGATTATCTGGTTGAACAAAAAGAGAGCTGTTGTCTCTCCATCATATTTAATTGTTGGCATATCTTCAACCCACTTCGTAAAGTATTCTATGGCCACAATGATATAATGGTGCCCCCTGGTTGAAGGAGAGTTGCATGTAGTGTAATCAATCCCCCACTTGGTGAAGGGACAGACTATGATGACAAGAAACATGGGAGTGGGATGTGCCCTCATCTTCCGAGAGAAGATCTGACATGGGTGGCACTTCTTGACTGATTCAATACAATCTTTGATTAGTGTCGGCCATAAGTAACCAACTCGTAAAATATTTTGGGTTGTTGCCAACTCAGACAAATGACTGCCACATGCTCCAGTATGGCAATCATTAAGAACAATTTCCACTTCTTCGTGAATGAGGCATCGACAAAGAATGCAATATACACCACGACGATAGAGAGTGTCCTCAAGGATGAGATAATTCTTGGCCTGATGACGTATACAATGACATTCATCACGAGAAGAAGAGGTAGGGAACTTCAAAGTCTGGAGATATATAATAATATCTCCATACCAGGGGTCCGAAGATGCTATCAAAAACATATCTCCTTGAATAGGCGATTCTTTGGGCATAACATCACCTGACTTGACCGAAAGTTCTGAAATAAGTTCTGCGAAGACCAATGACTTTTTGGATTTTTCCGAAACAAAATCTAAGTCAAATTCCTAGAGGACAACTATCCATCTACTAATTTTTCCACCTATTACCCGTCATTTCAACACGTATTGAAATGGATTCACAACGGCAATGATGGTGGTCTTGCAAAACATAACATAATGATGGAACCGTTGGACAACATGGACTGTTTCCAATGCAAGTTTTTCGATATGAAAATAATTGAGTTTCGGTCCGACGAGGCCTCGGTTCAAGTAATAGATCACATATTCTGAGAGAAAATCATCTTCCTAAACTAAGACCATGTCGATGGTTGACTCTGCTGCAGCCAAGTATAATAAGAAATGTTTGTTATAGTTGGGTGGCCGAAGCAGAGGGGTAGTTGTGAGAGCATGTTTCAATGCTTCGAAGGAGCATTGAGCGGCATCATCCCAATGAAAAGGAGCACCTTTTTTCAGTAAGAGCATAAAGACCTTCGTTATCTCGGCATAGTTGGCGATGAAACGCCTCAAAAATTTTGCCTTTCCCTGTAGACTCTGAAGTTGAAGGATTGTGCATGGGGGAGGAAACTAAACTATTTCATCAACCTTGAGAGGATCAACCATGATCCCTGTTGTTGACACTATGAAACCTAACAAACGTCCCGATGTTATGCAAAATCTGCATTTGTTTGGGTTCAAGCGAATCCGGAAGTAGCGACATCACTCAAAGATAAGTCAGAGGTGTGTGGGATGATCCGTTCTCTTGTGAGATTGCGATGCTAAATCATCTAAGTAGGCTTCGAATATATGCTTGAGATCATGGAAATAAAAATACATGGCCCACTAGAAGGTAGCTCCAACATTTTTGAGACCAAAAGGCATCTTACAATAGACAAATGTACCCCATGGACAAATGAATTCAGTTTTGTGTTGGTATTCGGGCTTCATTTTTATCTGATTATATCCTGAAAAACTATCCATGAAAGAAAAGGCCTCGCAACCTACACATTCATCAATTATCTAGTCAATGAATGGTGTGGGAAAATTGTCTTTTGGACAAGCCTTGTTCAAATCAAGGAAGTCCTTACATACGTGAATCATGCCCTATTTCTTGTTGATCGGCACAGGATTTGACACCCATTGGGTCAAATGGATAAGATAGATAAAACCAGATTTGAGCAGTTTCTCGACTTCAAACTTAATGGCTGTGGCTTTCCTGGGATTAACTGGACAAATCTTTTGTCGAACTGGATTGGCATCTGGATAAGTTGTGATTTCATGTTCGACTATTTTTGGATCAATGCCTGGCATTTTCTCATAAGACAAAGAAAAAACTTCACAGAATTCTTTAAACATGTCTGTGTAGATTTGAATCTCTTTGAGGGAACAGTCAACTCCGATGAAAACATTCTCCACGATGCCAGCGGTTCTGGAGATATTAATCAGTATAGTTTCAACGATAATTTCCATATTACCCTCAGTATAAACCTCATGTGTAGCCAAGGGATTGATAGGATAGGACCTATATCCAGTCATAGTCAAGGTGAATTCCCCTACTTTTATTCTGCTTAAATCCGGGAGGAAGTATGATCTATGATGGAGATCATCCCAGGGTTTGTATGGACTAGTCATTGCTTCAATGATTGCTTCATCTGAGGGCAAGACTAAGTCTAATGAATCGGTACCAGGGAGGGAACCTTGAGCCCAAATAGGCTCTAGGATCGGATCTAACTCTTGTGCAGGATTCAGATCGGTGTCAGCTGAAGCTTGTTGGACTAAAGAGTATGTTGCCTCAGCCACAGACAAGTGCATGGACATACCATGGTGCCCTGTCCCTTCCATCATGGACGATAGGGAAGGAATAATCCACGGATCATTGAAGTAAGTCGTGCGAAATGAAGAAACTTGGAAAATATCAACCTTATGGTGGTCTGATATGAACTTGACATCGCCATGAGGAGGTGGGTAATCATAAGTACCCATCAAAGATGGGCACAAACCAACCCCTACGTTGACGACGCCTAGTTGGGGATTGTCAATCATCAGGACCACAGATGCCCCCAATGAAGGGTCATGTTTGGAGAAGGACAATTGATCAATGGTCATGATCTGACCCTCATGTGGAAACAACAAAACCCAAAAAAATATAGCAACCACTGCTTGCATGGCATAAGTCCAACTCCTACCTAACAAGAGATTGTAGTCGAGGGATGCATCAACTACTTCTACCTCGACACACACAGTCTTCCCTCCCAACTGCATGGGGAAAGAGGGGATGATTCCATGTGGTCGGAATGAATGACCGTCAAAAGTGGTAAGAAGAGTAGGTGACAGAGACAAAATGGGATGGCCAATGGCCTTCCAACATGCCAATGACATGACACATGTCGAGGCGCCCTTATCCACCATTGTGCAGAAAATGTTTCGCGTAAAAGTTTTCATGGTGTAAGCCACTACTATTTGAAATGATATGTGGCATGGGAGACGAGGTTTTAAGTTGGTTGTATCTAGCATGATTGTGCCCAGATTACAAGTTTCAGGAGATCCTAAAGTGGCTAACAAAGCTTTCCTTTGGGAAGGGCAGCTCTGGAGGACATCCAAAGCAGACATCGCACAAGGGGTTTGAGATAAATCCTCCACCACATAATAGTTCTGGGCAGCCCTTGCATTTAGATTGTGAGAGGCTTTCTTGAATACACCCTTTGGGATGCGCGTCATTGTTTTTCCCAATGTCTTCTCGATCTGGAGAGGAAGAGATGGGATTTCAGCTTCTTTACCTTTCTTAGAGGTGCTTGGTTTACTGTAGTCATGTGATCTAGTCGATATAAAAGCATCACCCTTCATCATATACACATTTGCAAATGCAGGATTATTCGAAGAAGGAGAGGGTCCTTGACTGCCCCCTTCCGTGTTTATAGAGGTTTGGTTTAGGTGTTGCCCATGTTGGAAAGGATTCGTTAACAGAACAGGTTGTTGCTATGTCACAAAATTTGGGGCCTCTGCAAGCCGAGGGCACTAGTGGGTCGAGTATTCCTCCGCGCACAAGTTACACAGATACTTCTCCTTTTATTTTTCAGTGTTTCTCCCGCCAACATTATTAGTAGGTTTCTTATCCCCCTTACCCTTCTTCCGTTTTTTTTTCTTTCCATCAGGCTGCTGGGTGGCCTTTGGATTTGTCGATTTCACACTATGTACATCTAACATTTGGGTAGGGGGAGCAACCGAAATAGTAGTTTGGTTGGCCGCTATAATTTGTATAGACAATTGCTGCATTTGTTTTTTCAACTATTTAGCGGGCTTGGTTTGTGCTGAATCGACAATACCATCAGCATGTGGTCCAACTCTCTTTCTGGTCTTATCAAGTATGGATCATGGTGCATCAAGAAAAACCTTGTACAGTAAACCAGACTGAGAATAAATTAGCTCAAGCTATTGATCTCTCATGATGACATCTTCTTTGGAAAACACTTCTGACGTTGCGATGTATTTGGATAGCTATGGGACCAAAGACTTAAGAAACCACTCAATAAGGAATGCTAGTGGGCCTGGTACCTTAATTAAACTCTTCCAGTGTATCCATTCTCGGATGTGGTCAGAGATATGGTTTGCTTTTGTCTGTTCAAAATTGGCCATCAAATCTGTGTCGACGTCGTATCTCACAGGTAATTGGAAATTTTTTAGGAATTCCACTGCCAATTCGCTGAAGGAAGAATATCTCGAGCGATCGAGATCGATGTACCATTTCACAGCACTCTCGATGAGAGTGCGTTGAAACAATCACAATTGTACGTAGTTGTCTTTCAACGAATTAGATGAGCACCAAAGATGGAAGGTGGTCACATGATCCCCTAGATCTTCGTTAGGCTTTCCCTTGAACTTTGGTATGTCCAAAGGCAATTTCATCGGCATAGGAGGCCAATGTGGATCGTGACATATGGGGTCGTTCAACAATCTTGTCAAGTCTGGAAAATGTAAGGTTTCCAGGAAAGGTAGTTTTGGTTGTTGTTGATGATAACTGTTAGTGCTAGAAGTTGCTCCTAGACTGCTATAGGGTCAAGCCTACCACATATTAGTTATTGAAAAAATGTTTTAAGGGTTTTTATGGTTTGGTTTTTGAATAATGTGGTTGAAAACTGGCTTAAGGTAATAAAATAAATGAGAAAATTAGAATAAGAACAAAAAATATCCCATTAACTGGTTAAAAGGTAGTCACATAGATGGATTAAACAAATAAGGAAAATAGAAAATGAAGTTTTCAATTTGTCAACTTCACACAAATTCTTATCTCAAAATATCATTAAGAAATAAGACCATCAACCTGAAATAAAAAATTGAAAATAATCACCACAACAAATTCTTTACTGTATTAATCAATAATGAAGAAAACAAATGCATTGCAGTTTGAATAATGAGATCAA
>JASDQU010585665.1:43929-54819 GCA_032191745.1 Picea mariana | reverse complement strand
ACAATACATAATTATCAAGATCCAAAAGAAATGGATCTGAAAACCTCCTTATCTATATTTAGTTTATTATTTCAAATAATCAAGGAGAATATCCAATCTGATCTCCAATTTGAATTGATGAGGTGGCTTGTCAATTGCTGTCCATGAGATTTTTCAGGAAAACAAATCTGGTAAATTCCTGAAAAATAGGGTCCAACAATCTCTTCATATATCTTAAATGGTGATAGCTGTGTAAACACTGAGAGAGGTTTTTGTGAAGGGGCATGTTCCAAACAAAAACCTCTTTTTTTTCATCAAATTCATCTCGAGCTGTTCTGCAACCTCTCTTGAAGAAAATGACTAAAACAGGTAATAATAACAGAGTATTTCCTATAGCTTTATCAAAAAATTATCCCTCAAAGATCAATTTGAATTTCTTAAAATGTGACTGTTGTGTAAAACTTGGGAGAGGTTTTTGTGAAGGGGCATTTTCCCAACAAAAACCTCTTTTGGTTTCATCAAATTCATCTCCAACTATTCTGCAACCTCTCTTGAAGAAAAAGACTAAAATAGGTAAAAATAATAGAGTATTTCCTGTAGCTTTATCAGAAAATTAGCCCTCAAAGATCAATTTGAATATCTGAAAATGTGATTGCTGTGTAAAAACTGAGAGAGGTTTTTGTGAAAGGGAAAGTTCCCAACAAAAACCTCTTTTGGTTTCAACAAATTCCTCTCCATCTATTCTGTAACCTCTCTTGAAGATAAAGACTATAGCAGGTAAAAAATAGAGTATTTCCTGTAACTTTTCTGGTTCTACAAAATAATAGCCTTTGTCATCAGAAAACACTACTTCAGCTTTGATGACCTGGTTTTAGCTCTCTTTATAGATCCTGTAGATGATGAAAACATTTGTTCACTGGTTTCTTAAGCAATGAAGTTCTTTTTTCCCTTTTCCTGGTACCTGCTTGTTGGACTGTATAGAACCTTAGGCATCTTATTGCTTCTAGATTTTGACTATATCCTTTTCAATGCCTGTCACTGCATGTTCTGTGGCAGACATATATATGAGATGATCATCAAATTTTTTTCAGACAGTATGCACTTCTTTTGCAACATCATCCAGATTATTAGAAAGACATTTTAAAGCTATGTTTTGCCAATGTTGCAGCTGTAAAGAATTATCAATATCATCTTCCATTTTACAGGCTACTCTATATTTTTCAAGACATTTAATGTGACCATCTTTAGACCATTTGACAAAATCTCTTAATGGAGGGAATCTCCCTTCAATATAATATGTTTCTTCCTATGGAGTAGGATGCTCATGATGCTCGTTTTCCCTGGGTAGCTTAAATTCAGAAGCCATCATGACTATATGGTTTGATGGATTCTTCCCACAAATTTAAACCTTTTACATTCAAATTTGCCTTTCTCAATAATGAATTCTTAATGAAGACAATATAAATCCTCTATCTTTGAAGTAGAAGGCAAACTATTGCCAAAAAAAATATTGGATCTAGATTTGTCTAGATTTTGAATCTTTGTATTAGCTGGTGTAGACTTCTTGATTTCTACCAAAACAAGAGTAGTATTTACCATCCATCTTATGCTAAAACTGGACTTCCAATTATTTCCAAGAGATTGTTGAAGGAGTAATAGCCTGATTATAATAATCAATGTGCATTACTACACTTTCTCCTTTCATACAACCATGCACTACTGCAGGATTGAGAGTAATTGTGACTATGAAGATTACTTTGTAATGGAGAGCAAGGTGTTAACTCTTATGTTGCATGGCTCCTATCAAGGCATCAACAAATTGAATATGTCTAGAGTTTGTGAGACATGCTAGAACTAAAGCATTTAATCCATGACGCGAGAGAGGAGTGATTCCTACTTGCACACATCCAAGGTATAGGAATTTGTAGCCAAAGAGAACATGTTTGTTCTGTCACTGACCACCAACCTGCAAGCCTTGGAAATTGTTTGTTCTGTCACCAACATCAACATCCTCCTGATCTCCACCTTGTGACCATCAAAGTTCAGTGAAAACTCCATGGAGACCTGCTCATCGTAACCTTGAAAAGTGGTAGGGAATTCAAACCACCTGACATCTCTGAACCTTTGAGCCATCTGAGGATAAGCTTCAAGGAGTTCAACATCCTCGGGTTCTAATTTGACTACCTGTTTGCTCCTCTTAGGTGCCATTAAAACACAATGTTAAAACTAGCACGATTCAGATTTCAAATTTTCCACCTGCAATCTATTAGTATATAATCGTTCTTCTGAGAAAATACCTACGCCTAAAATTCAGCAAAATCAGACATAGAATGACAAGTTTAATATAGTGATCTTTGAGAATTGGGCGATTTGAAATGAGTCCTTTGCGGGTACAGAGCAATCCGATCATGAAACGGTTTGAATCACTAAATGATTCCAAAGCTACTGTGGGACACATGCGAACTCTCAAACCACGATCTGTGTCATCATAACAAAATCTAGGTGACGGGTGCATATCAAGGCATGATTATCTTTGCGCTACGAGAATAAGGCTATTCTTGTAGCACTTTTAATGACTTTAGCATAATTTGAATTTGTAAAGTTCAAACAGGCATATAAAGTGACACATCATTTAAAACCATGTCTTACAACTCCAAACTTAAATAAATTACTCAAAAATTGAAATGCAAACCATAAGACACTAAAAACAATGATTGAAATCAACCGGAAGAAGATAATGAAGTGCAGGTAAGAAGGGTTTGGGATTAAGGTTTCTCACACTAGATCAAAAGCAAAATTAGAGACTAACATTGGTTCCTTCTGGGGGATGATGCTCTCCCTGTGAGGCATCAAGAACAAACAGACCACTGTGCCTTTTCCTCTATGCATTCATGCAACGCAACTTGCAGACTTTTGTCTCTGCAAACATTCACATTCCTCTGTGTTGTGCCTAGTCCATTGTGTTATGGAGTCAGTCAATATCATTCAAATCTAGCCCAAACTTCTGCAACTTTGATCCTCATTTGAAGCCAAAACTACCCTCGTCAATAGTGCTTTATATGCATTGGGCATGGAGTCTTTATTTCAAAACTAAAACCAAATTTTCTGCTGCAAACTAACAGATTGAAAATAATCTCATACTTGACATCATGTGACATCATGCTTCCAATCTGCTGCGAGCTTATTCTTCTATCTATTCCTACTTCTAACCAATAAAAAATGGCTCATCATGTGAAATCATGCTTCCAATGAAGCCATGATAACATCAAACCATTTACCAAAGCTCTTTCAAGGCAGATAGAAATTAGAGAAGAATTCTTTGTGTAACAAAATTTTAATTTGTAACACATACCTACAACCCTCATCTAATTTAATTCCAAAAATAGCAAGGCTGAAATGTTCTGAGAAACATAAATGCACATAAATGGCTACTAGATCATAGAAAGAAGTAGATTGATAACTGAAAATGGTTACCTCTGCTTGTTTCTCGATACTTCCATATACTGGTTCTGACTGTACATGAAAAATGGGCATAATGTTCTCATAAACCTGTTGATCAAATCTAACATTGACATATGCTGCCTCATATATCTGTTCTTGATGAGAAACCTTTTGATTTTCCTTCTTAATCACATGTAACAACATATCATAGGAATCCGCTTGAAGGAGTTGAGGAAAGACCTCTTCTTTACCTATTTTTTCATTCAGATCCAAGACAACAGGTGCATCAAAAACAAAATCTAATGCATTCACAACTATGCAGTCATCTTTCCTATTATCAATTAGATTTGGAAAATCCTCCTCAACAACATGATTTTCATTCTTGCAATCAGAAGAAACATTTTCTTTCTGCTGAATATGCTTATCAAATTCATCACAACAATTTTCAAAAATACTTTCAGCTGAAAAAATCTTCTTTACAAAATATATTGAAAGCATTATGAAAACTTGCCAATGAGTTAATACTTGAAGCTGGAAGAGATCTGCACCAATCAAGGGCTTCTCCCTTAAATGAGTATCTGAAAAGCTTGATCTTGACATCCTCGTGCACAATCTGACGTTCATGAATAAACTCATGAAAATCTAGCAGATTCTCAGCCGAAACCTCCCAATCTCTGCCTCTAAATGTAGGAAGGGTACCTTCCCATTCATCTCGGCTAGGAATTGGGTTTGGAAAACCAATGACATCTGAAAAATCATAAAAAGCAAACCTTTGAGCCAAAATGGCTTCCATGCTTGGATCTAGTGGAGTCGCCTATTAATCTTTAGATAGTGGAGTCACCATGGTGAAAGATTTGTAGTCATGTATCTGTCCCCTTCCTGTTCACCATCAAGAAGCGGATCTGATCATTGTCATTCTCCCAGGGATAAATACTTTGTGTCTCCGTCCCCGACAACGACGCCAAAAATGTTAGTGCTAGAAGTTGCTCCTAGATTGCTATAGGGTCAAGCCTATCACATATAGTTATTGCAAAAGTGTTTTAAGGGTTTTTATGGTTTGGTTTTTAAATAATGTGGTTGAAAACTGGCTCTAAGTAATAAAATAAATGAGAAAATAAGAATAAGAACAGGAAATATCCCATTGACTGGTTAAAAGGTAGTCACATAGATGGATTAAACAAATAAGGAAAATAGAAAATGAAGTTTTCAATTTGTCAAATTCACACAAATTCTTATCTCAAAATATCATTAAGAAATAATACCATCAACCTGAAATCAAAACTTGAAAATAATCACCATAGCAAATTCTTTACTGTATTAATCAATAATCAAGAAACAAATGCATTGCAGTTTGAATAATGAGATCAAGCATGAAGAGAGAAAAGAGAGTAGACAAGAGTGTATAACCATCCATATGCCTTTTCTATTAAGTGTCAAATAGAATAATAATTCCTTACAAGGAGTTTCAAAATAAATCCTTTGGATCTCCAATTCCCCCCCCCCCCTCCTTTCACTTCTCATTTACAGAGTTTATATAGAAACAATACACAATTATCGAGATCCAAAAGAAATGGATCTAAAAAAATTCTCATCTATATTTAGTTTCTTGTTTCAAATAATCAAGGAGAATATCTAATCTGATCTCCAATTCGAATTGATGAGGTGGCTTGTCAACTGCTGTCCATGAGATTTTTCAGGAAAACAAATCTGGTAAATTCCTGAAAAATAGGGTCCAACAATATGTTTGTATCTCTTAAATGGTGAAATATGTGTAAAATATGAGAGAGGTTTTTGTGAAGGGTTATGTTACCAACAAAAACCTCTTTTTTTTTCATCAAATTCATCTCCAGCTGTTTTGCAACCTCTCTTGAAGAAAAATACTAAAACATGTAAAAATAACAAAGTATTTCCTGTAGATTTATCACAAAATTAGCCGTCAAAGATCAATTTGAATCTCTTAAAATGTAATTGCTATGTAAAAAATGGGAGAGGTTTTTGTTAAGGGGCATGTTCCCAACAAAAACCTTATTTTGTTTCAACAAATTCCTCTCCAGCTATTCTGTAACCTCTCTTGAAGATAAAGACTATAGCAAGTAAAAAGCAAAGTATTTCCTGTAGCTTTTCTGGTTCTGCAAAATAATAGCCTTTGTCATCAAAAAACACTACTTCAGCTCTGATGATCTGGTTTTATCTCTCGTTATAGGTCCTGTAGATGATGAAAACATTTGTTTACTAGTTTCTTAAGAAATGAAGTTCTTTTTGCCCTTTTCCTAGTACCTTCTTATTGGACTGTGTAGAACCTTAAGCATCTTATTGCTTCTAGATTTTGTCTATATCCTTTTCAATGCCTGCCACTGCATGTTCTGTGGTAGACATATATCTGAGATGATCATCAAATTTTGTTCAACAATATGCACTTCTTTTGCAACATCATCCAGATTATTAGAAATACATTTTAAAGCTATGTTCTGCCAATGTTGCAGCTATAAAGAATTATCAATATCATCTTCCATTTTACAGGCTAATATATATTTTTCAAGACATTTAATATGACCATCTTCAGACCATTTGACAAAATCTCTTAATGGAGGGAATCTCCCTTAAATATAATATGTTTCTTCCTATGGAGTAGGATGCTCATGATGCTCATTTTCCTTGGGTAGCTTAAATTCAGAAGCCATCATGACTATATGGTTTGATGGATTTCTTCCCACAACTTTAAACCTTTTACATTTAGTGTTGTGTTTCTCAATAATGACTTATTCATGAAGTCAATCTAAATCCTCAATCTTTGAAGTGGAAGGCAAACTATTGCCAAAACAAATATTGGATCTAGATTTGTCTAGCTTTTGAATCTTTGTATTAGTTGGTGCATAATTCTTGATTTCTGCCAAAACAAGAGTAGTATTTACCGTCCATATTCTGCTAAAAATGGACTTCCAATTCTTTCCAAGATATTGTTGAAGGAGTAATAGCCTGATTATTATAATCAATGTGCATTACTACACTTTCTCCTTTCATACAACCATGCACTACCGCAGGATTGAGAGTAATTGTGACTTTGAAGATTAAATTCTAATGGAGAGCAAGGTGTTAACTCTTATGCTGCATGGATCCTATCAAGGCATCAACAAATTGAATATGTCTAGAGTCTGTGAGACATGCTAAAACTGAAGCATTTAATCCACGATGGAAGAGATGAGTGATTCCTACTTGCACACATCCAGGGTGTAGGAATTTGTAACCAGAGAGGACATGTTTGTTCTGTCATCGACCACCAACCTGCAAGCCTTGGAAATTGTTTGTTCTGTCACTAGCATCAACATCTTCCTGATATCCACCTCATGACCATCAAAGTTCAGTGAAAACTCCATGGAGACCTGCTCATTGTAACCTTGAAAAGTGGTAAGGAATTCAAACCTCCTAACATCTCTGAACCTTTGAGCCATCTGAGGATAAGCTTTGAGGAGTTCAACACCCTCGAGTTCTAATCTAACTACCTGTCTGCTCCTCTTAGGTGCCATTAAAACACAATGCTAAAACTAGCACGATTCGGATTCCGAATTTTCCACCTACAATCTGTTAGTATATAATTGTTCTTCTGAGCAAATACCTGCACCTAAAATTCAGCAAAATCAGACATAGAATGACATGTTCAATATAATGATCATTGAGAAGTGGGAGATTTGAAATGATTCCTTTGTAGGTATGGAGCAATGTGATCATGAAACGGTTTGAATCACTAAATGATTCCAAATCTATTGTGGGACACATGAGAACTCTCAAACCACGATCTATGTCATCATAACGAAATTTGGGTGACAGGTGCATATCAAGGCATGATTATCTTTGCGCTATGGGAATAAGGCTATTCCCATAGTGCTATTAATGACTTTAGAATAATTTGAATTTGTAAAGTTCAAACAGGTATATAAAGTGACACATCATTGAAAACCATGTCTTACAACTCCAAACTTAAATAAATTACTAAAAAATTGAAATGCAAACCATAAGACACTAAAAACAATAATCAAAATCAACTGGAAGTAGATAATGAAGTGCAGGTAAGAAGGGTTTGGGATTAAGGTTTCTCACACTAGATCAAAAGAAAAATTAGAGACTAACAATAATAATGGAAAAAGAGGCCTGGAGTTTGACTGGCACCAGGTTGCTAGGAAAAGTTGGGTTGTTGGTCGGGGTTCTGGTAAAAACCATGGCCATGACCAGCGTATGGATTTTGTGTTTGAGGGGACATTATCGGTTGATTCTTAAAATAGGACATAGATGGTTGGGCATGCATTACATTCGGAGGGCTTTGGTAAAGGTAGACCCGTGCCGATCCCATGGGCATAGGTATTGCACCTTGCTCGGGGTTCCATTGGTTGTGAAAAGAATTGCCCTAGATCGACATTCTTGACGAGGGAACTGCTCCTTGCCAAGAATTCCAAGGTCCTGATGCGGGAGAAGTTCCTGGGTTTTCCCCCTGTGCAAGAATAGTACCCTGCATAGGATTAGGTTGGCCATAACCGGGGTTGACCTTGGTCGAGAAAGTGACTGATGCGAAAACATTGTTACCAAGTGCACCGAATAAATAAAACGATGTCGACCCTATTGACATACTATGAGAAGGTGGTCCTTGACCCCCTACTCCAAGTGAACTATGGTGTGTGTTTGGCCTAGTGGATTGTTGGTGGGTATCGCCAAGTGAAGGGGACAAAGGAGGTATATGACCTCCTCCGTAAGGGAAAGTGTTAAAAGGAGCTGAAGTGCCCACTATGGTTCCTTATAGAGGAGCGTTAGAGCTCCCTGCCCCCAGACCTAAAGTCTGTAAAGTGGAGTAAGATAGTATAGGGATGGTACCTGTGCTAGGAATCCCATATGAGAACAGAGGGCCTATCACATTCTGTGTGAAAGGAGTAGTACCCATCGCCAAAGACAGGATCGGGCCATTGCTCGAGGTAGAGGCAGTCAAGACCGTGGTGGCTCGGACTAGCGATGGTGGGGTAGGAGGTGGAACACCCCCTGTGATGAAAAGCATGACGGGAATATCAGGACTCACAAAAGAAGATACAGGATTTGCCTCCATTATCGTCCACTTTAGAGGTGTCGAAAGGTCCTTTAATAGAGGTTGGTTAGGTGTGATTTCCAGTGACCCAGTCGCTTCAAAAGACCCTTGTTGGTCTAGCTTTCACCTTAGCGGTGGCAGGGGTGGCTCCAGTGTAACCGGTGGTAGGAAAAGAAGCCTTCATGACCGGCGGATCTTGTGATCCTCCACTCTGTGAGAAGATCAAAGACACACTAGGTCTTTCTATTCATTCAAAAACAACACACACTAGAAAAGTCCCTATAAGATAAAACAAGTAAACACTAAACTAGTTGGAAGAACAGTTACAACAACCAACACTGGAGCAACTTACCAGTGAAAGTGAAACTCGAACATGGAAGCACCCTCCAGGTATACTCTGTAAAGTGTGGCTCAATGTCTATCCTATGTACCATGGTATACCCCCGCAGTCACCTATGTATGTCCCTAAAAAATATAGGAAACTAGGTTTCCAGCGCGTGAACAGTCACCCGGAAGGTACAGTCGATAGTTGGGTAGACCACAATGAGCAGGGTATCGAGCCCGAAACCTGTCAAGGGTATCGAAAGCAAGTGGTCCCGAAGAAAACTAAGGACCTTGAATGGATTCAAGACCCACAAAGCTCCATGGCAAATGCAATCGACGGAATCCCAAGACAAGCCCTCTATATGTGTTCTCCACTACGATTAGTCTGGCTTTGGAGGGGTTATCTTCGCTACCTTTCTGCATGTGACCTCGTGTTTAGCCCCTATGTTATAGTGTGGTCCCAGATAACTTTCACGATACTATACTTTTAACACTCCCTAGCTTAGACTCCAATGTTTGATTTAATGGCCTTGAAGAGTTTCCTCTCCAACCTAATTCAAGGCCCTAACCCTAAACTAGTTGGTTGACCCTACAAACATAAAAAGTATAATTATTTTTAGATTTAGCGTTAATTTTTATGGCTTGTCTTAAGTAAAAGGTTATTGTTATCACTGAAATTTCGTCTCCACATGGCGACAAGAACTCCACATCATCAAAACAACAATGAAGTCATTCATGGCACTAAATTAAGTTCACAGCATTCCAGAAGGGTCAAAAACTATACAAAGTAACCAAAAATTGAAGGGCACTTTACAGCAGCTTTATGCACACGCACATCCGCGGGACAAAAACGTGTTACTAGCGCATGCGCGCCCGATGTGCACCTGTCAACACAAAAACCCGTGCATCTGCTAATACGGTGCATTAATTGCATAAGTCGGCCTCCCGACCTCCTATGGACCGGCCCCCAAGATGATTTGACTCTCAAATCAGGTCGGCTCTACAAATTCGGCGAATTAATGACCTAAGTGAACCCTAAACAGGTCCATGTTTACACCGGAAGTTGGTTACATGACCGCCTGGAAAAATGCTATAAATAGCCGTGAAGACTCATTGTTTTAGCAGAGAATTCGAAGCAAAGTTACGCTGTCCAGATGATTCAGAGCTCAGTCTTTGACAAGCAATCCATCAGCGGCCTAACCCAAGGTTCTTTCACCACTCAGTTCGGTTCTATTCATTTTGTAAGGAAAGCATTGTGTTGAGGGCCCCGAAGGACCTTCCGCTGGAGGGAGAGGGAACCCCTGTCTCTGTCTTCAGCGTGTGCTCTAGTTTCATTAATAGACCAAGCCTGAAACCATTTGATGACCCCTGTGTCTCATGTTTGATGTTTTTTTTATTTTCGCAGTGTTATTTGCTTTCAGTTGATAGTTAGATTGTATTCAGTTTTGTTTTCTGTTAACCCCATGCTGCCACAGATGTTCTGCCCTAAGGAACCCAACAGGGTATGCAGAGCGGTCTCCATTTTTCTCACCTGGTGATCATTTGAACGCGAACAGACTGGCGACTCCACTGGGGAGTTAAGGTATCAAATCCTCTCTCAACTGGGTTCAATTCACTTTCCTTTTGTTGTTTTTAACTTGCAGGGACTCAAACCGGCTTTCGTTGACCTGTTAACTGGCCGATTCACAACAGAATCAAGAGAACCGGTGTTTTTTCTCAAACGCGTGGGTATTCCACCCCACAGACGCACGCATGCGCTCTGGTTTTTTGATACAATCCGCGCGCACATGCGCACCTGTCCATGTTAACAGCCGCGCATTTGAACAAAATTTTTCATTGTAAGGTTTTGATGTGGGGAAAGTCAGTTTCCTTTTCAGAAATGATGTATGTATGCATTAAACACTGTACCACTTAGGCCCCTCAACTTATAAAGGGGATAGTCAAACAAACATAGGCACTTAGGAGGATAAAAAATCGTTTTTCCCTTATTTGCTTTCAGCCACGTGGATGGCTTGTTTTGATTCATAATCTAAGTTGAACATCAAATTGTAATCACATCTAAACTCACATTCGGGACTAGA
>JASDQU010585665.1:19123-43879 GCA_032191745.1 Picea mariana | reverse complement strand
ATTGAAATTTGACATGGATAGATTATTCACATGCTTTAATGATATGGGAGGGTTTCTAGACTCAAATTTGACTAACACACCCACTTTCTTCCATAACCAATTCATCATGTAAAGCATAAACCCTAATTTAGTTGAATCATCGATTTGTTTCCAGTGAATGGATGTGTTAATGTTGACATGAAATGGGACAACACATGTACCTTCTTAATTTTATTACTTCACTTGATGTGGGCATGTGGGCCTGGTCATTCCTGGTCTTGAATTGAAAGTTGACCCTAGTCTTAGTCGTCACCCTTCATGACAGTTGTCTCCCAATGATGATTATATCACAGGGTTGGAGGCATATGGGCATTGGGATCATGAGGATTTATAACCCTACAGTAACAAGAGACATTAATTGAACTTTGACTAGATTGAAAGGTGCGTGCAATTGAAAAAACTAACAACCCAAAACTAAAAGGGATCAATACAATGACTCTCAATGAGAGGTGATATCGCCGTGTTGTGTAGGAATAGGCCTAGCACCTTCAAAATTATCATTCTCCAAATTATATCCTATACAAATTTTACAAGGAAATTGTACTAGGACTAGACACGAGCAACAATGACCTGTGAATGGGGCCAACGTTGAAATTTGTTGAAATTGTTTCCGAATGCATTGAAATTTGACATAGATAGACTATTCGCATGCCTTAACAATATGGGAGGGTTTCTGGACTCAAATTTCACTCACACGCCACTTTCTTCCACCATCAATTTATCATGTAAACCATAAACCCTAATTTAGTGGAGTCATCGATTTATTCCTAGTCAATGGATGCATTGTTGTTGACATGAAATGGGAAAACACATGTACCTTATTAAATTTCTTCCTTCACTTGATGTGGGCCTGGTCACTCTTGGTCTTGAATTGAAAGTTTCCCCTAGTCTTAGTTGTCACCCTTCATGACTCTTGTCACCCAATGATCATTGTATCACAAGGTTGGAGAAATATGGGCATTGGGATCACGAGGCTTTATAACCCTATAGTAGCAAGAGACATTAATTGAACTTTGACTAGATTTAAAGGTGCCTACAATTGAAAACACTAACAACCCAAAACTAAAAGGGATCAATACACTAACTGTCAATGAGAGGTGATATCATCATGGTGTGTAGGAATAGGCCTAGCACCTTCAAAATTATCTTTCTCCAAATATCTTGTACAAATTTTACAAGGAAGTTGTACTAGGACTAGACACGGGCAACAATGACCTATGAATGGGGCCAATGTTGAAATTTGTTGAAACTGTTTATGAATGCATTGAAATTTGACATGGATAGACTATTCACATGCCTTAACGATATGGGAGGGTTTCTGGACTCAAATTTGACTCACACCCTGACTTTCTTCCATCATCAATTCATCATGCAAATCATAAACCCTAATTTAGTGGAGTCATCGATTTGTTCCCAATGAATGGATGTGTTGTTGTTGACATGGTATGGGACAACACATGTACCTTCTTAATTGTCTTCCTTCATTTGATGTGGGCCTAGTCATTCCTAGTCTTGAATTGAAAGTTTCCCCTAGTCATAGTCGTCACCTTTCATAATAGTTGTCACCCAACGATCATTATATCACAAGGTTGGAGGCATATGAGCATTGGGATCATGAGGATTTATAACCCTACTATTGTGGGTGGGAAATCCCTCCTACAGACTAGCACTAAGGGTTTCTATCATGCATGTAGAAATGACCTAAAGATTCTTACTTCTTACCATCATCCCATGCCTAAACCCCCATCACTCATATGTAAATACAAGGCTCAAGAGATTAAGTTGACGTACCTTATTTTTCTTGTTTTATGTCGATCCCTTTTCATGCTTGGTCATTCTTTGACTACAACTCTCATCCCAATGCTGACCTACATTCGTAAATAACAAACAAAGAACTCCACATGCATTTGATCTATGAACTAATGGGTTAGAGATTTAATAAACCATACAATCAATATTCAAATAATGACAATCTCATATGGCAAGATGAGAAAAGCAATTCTTTTATTAACTTCACAATGATACCTTACAATGATAAAGTTGAATACTGCTCCTCGATCCTGGTCTTGGGATATTCTTCCACTATCTTCCAACTACTTTTCTCTATACTTCTTTGTGCACAAGGATGGCTAAAGGTTGGGACAAAGGGAATGCTCAATCGGGTATAGTTTCTTTACTATGATTTTCCTCTTCTCAAATGGGACCCCTACCCCTTATTTTATAGGTTAGAAGGAGATAGGTATTTGGTTGAATGAACAGTCATGCATGGCTGAAAAGTTTAGTTAACTTACCCAAAGCTGTGTGTTTCGTCAACAACTTTCCTTTTTTCCTGCTTTTGTAGGTACATAGGGGTTGTCTTGGGTCAGCTAGCATGTACACGTGTGCAGTAATGGAGTAGGGTGCATGGGCCTTTATAAAAGGGGTTTTTAAGAAGAGTTTTTCAATAGTGTTTTGGCAAAGAAGGAATCTAAGATGGCCTGATGCCAAGGTAAACATGTCTAGTGAAAATTAGGGTTATAACATATGCCCCCTAATGTGTGAGGTCAAAAGAGCATCTGATGGCCGAAATACATTATCAATATTCACCAACGTTCCAAAGAAGTGAGCCCAGGGACCAAAAATCAGGAGGTGCCATCTACAAAATAATAATTGTCTCATCGAGGCAGGCATACCCATGATCGAGATGAAATAAAATCATGGCTACCAATCAAATACACTGTAGATCCATTTCATATAACTATATAAAGTGTATCTGTGAGTAATACACAATGGATTTACATCTCAAAATAAAAAATATATGCATGTATAGTATCCATCTTCTAGAAGTTGATAAGGCTTGATGGCTGGAGATGAGGTCTTCAGAGCTTGAGCAACAACTTCAAAATCTTCAAAACTCGGGTAGGAGTTTAATATGAGTGTACGACTTTACTACCCAGAGGTCTTCGACAACTTGTCAATCATGGAATAGAGAATATTGATGATCAGACTGAAGGCTTCATTGATTTCGAACAAATACTTGATTGGACTTTCGGGATGGCTGAGCATGAGGGAAAGAGACAAACTGCAGAGGGGCCGAATCAGGCTTAGAAAAACTTCCCTTGGATAATAGAATGACAAAATATGAGACTCAGGAAACATGGCATTAACATAAGTTTACGAGGCAGGAGGAAACACAAACTCTCCATATGTTTGGAAGAATAACCAAACAGAGGAGGACATAACTCAATGTAGCGTGAATATCTTCGTAAGGTCATATTAAATCCTAGGGTTTTACAAAAAAATGGAAGGATGTGATTTATCCAAGGATGACTCATTGTGCTACCAATACAGACAAAATACTTTTCCCTTCCTCTTTTTGGGGTATATTTGATTTTATTTTTATCTTTTTCAATAATTTTGGAAAAATAATAAAAGAATGTTACGTTACAAAGGAGGGATGAGTGTCGTAAACATACGAGTTCGATGTGCAAGGACAAGACTGATGTTCAAATCAAGGACACTCGGGAAAAATACCTCCTGGGGCCAAAGGTGTCAAGACGTAGAGGGAAAGTGCTACAGGGCTTGCGTATAAGGCATGCTTTAGATGGTTCAGTTGAGAGCAACATGGAGCCTACATTAGACCAAAGTCGTAGGTATGCAAACACGGTTAACAAAACACACAATGGTAATGTCCTTCGATGTAAGTTTAACGAGCCCAGAGAAGGTAAGCTCGGTGGTTTTTCATATATAGAGAGTCTGAAAAAACGTAAAAGGAGACTCCAATGGGGTACCTTTTTCGAAGGTAGTCTAGTCGGTTCGAAAAAGGGGTAAACTATCACTGACAAGACGTCTATTCAAAACTATTTTAATGAGTGTGATAAAGACAAGATCACTCGGCAATTTTTTCATTTTTAAGGAATCTAAAAAAAGATTAACTATGGAATCCATCAGGAATGTTCTTCTGGACCATTTTAACGAGTGTGAAAGAATAAGGTCACTCGACGATATTTTCAATTTTAGTGAGTCTGAAAAGAGCTTAACAATGGATTCCGTGAGGGTTCCTTTTTCCTAAATTTAGTCCCTCAAGCCCGAAAAAGGGTTAAAATTATACCTGAGGGTACTCTTCTAGATAACTGAGGTTTCTAGAGTACACCTTTGTTTTTACAGTTGACCATCCATACCGAAAAAGGGGTAAACTATCGCCGGATAGACGTGACTTCAAATTTTAGTTTAATGAGCGTGAAAGGCCACAAGATCGCTCAATAATATTTTCATGTTTAGAGGGTCTGAAAAGGGCTTAAAAGAAAACTCGTTGTGTTTTGGGAGTCTCACGGGTGAGGTCAAGAGTGATAAAGAGTCATGAAAATGAGGCTCAAACTCGTAATTAGGAAAAACTAAAAAGACTCCTGAGCCTACAATCATTAGTGACAACATCAACAACATCATGCAACCAGGATCTACCTAGGGCATCCATGTTCTGGTAAGCTCTACCACCAAACCACGACACTTCTAAAGAAATAATGATGGTTCTGTGACACAACTTGGTGGGATCGATCCTATAGCAAAGGGATAAAGATGACGAGATAGAAAAGTAGGGGTGGAAATGTAACTTATATGCTCAAGTTGACCATATGATATTTTTACCCACGGACCATCAAAAGTGACCCAAAAATCCAAAAATTGTCTTGATACTTGAACGTAACCTTCCATAGAAACTCTTGAATCACTCTAAATGGTTTTCAATTTAGAGAAAATGATAAGGGGGGCCAAAAAAGTGACAAAAAGGGGCCAACAAGTCTATAAATAGAAGCTGGCAACTCATTATCACCATTGCTGATTTGGAAATTGACTCTTGAGCAAAAAACCCTCTTTGATAAAAGTGGTGATTCCGGGAGCTATAGTAGATGAAACAACCATCTGTCTGGACCAAGTAAGTATAAACTACCTCCTCTTGCCTTTTAATTCTTCATTTATGCATTTAATGTGGTTTTCTGGGGGGGCATCAAACTTTAAAAGGTCGTCCCTACATCCACATGAGTTGTCTTATGACAACCCGCATGTACACTCGCTCTGTCTGATGTCAGAGCATGTGTACATGCGACTGTCGTCACAATATCCCATGTGGAACCTTTGATGAGTGAAAAAAAAGTTTAAAAAGCAAGGCCGAACCCTCTAAAAATTTTCCCATGTGCAGGATGTATGTGCAATGGAGAGAACAAGAGAACAAAGATATTAGCAAACTAGTTGGGGAAGACCCTAACGCTGTGGCAGAGTTAATGAAATGTGGCTTGCTCAAGTTTTTTCTGTGTCCTTTCATGAGAGCACAATATAGGATACTAAATGCCTTGGTTGAATATTGGTACCCTGGCGCAGAAGCGTTTATGTTAGAGGGGCAGCCACTGGTGCCCACTACAGAAGATATATATTTTTTGACTAGTCTCTCCAGGAGAGGGGAACCAGTCAATTTCCAAACATTTCCTTCTGGGCCTCACAATATATAAGAATTGATAAGACTCTATTTTTAGGTGGGTACAAACCAATCGATCTTGCAGGTGCCAATAAGAAGGATCACCAATTTATCACTATAGGCGATTGTGTTTCTTATTGGGTAAATGACTGGTTCTACGTCTCTACATCAGGCATCTTGTGCACAGATGAACTGTGTAGTCCAGTGCTTAAATGCACAGATATTTGAATGGAGCACCACACTTTTGGATTGTATGAAGAGGCAACTGACACATTTCCAGTTGCGGACACGGAGGAACTTCGGGTTCAGGACGATTCTATGCTCTTTCTTCTTTGAAAGAGTTCCTAGTTTTAGTCCTCGAGTGGTGTTATGAGGACATCAGGCCTCTCTTCCTGCGGTTTGTAGATGGGCAGTGTTGCTACCACGACAGGGTGGTGGAAGGAACAATGAGTCTTTTTATGAAGACTTTTTTTCTTGGTTGTTGCGGCATATCCCAGTCATAGAGGATTATCCTTATGTTGGGATTGATTTCTCGAGAGATCCTGAGATCCCTGTACCACCAGGCGAGGAGCGAGGTGAGATGGGTAAGTTTGCATCATTTTTTTTTGTGAAACATATATAATTTTTATGTTGTTTTTATATATATCATTTTTTTTATACCAGAGTATTTGACAGATATGTGTCTATTGTGTGCAGATGTGGGACCAGTGCGACTTGCGGATTATGCGAGGAACAAGCGTTGTCCTCGGCCAGGGGCTGCACCTGCCACTAGAGGGGGACCAACAATAACAAGAGAGCTTTCAGCCAGTGAGGCTGAGAGGGTTTTGAGACAACTTGACTGAAATTTTACCTTGCTCACTCACACCATCCCCATGGAAAAGATTGAGGATCTGCCACCATCTATGCAGCCTCATGTAGTGGGGGCACCACGGACATGGGTCCGACTATTTCAGTGTTTGGAAAATGTTGTTGATTACTACAATAGGGCCCATAGGCCCTGACCTTAGTTATTATAGACTTTTCACATGCCGAGATCTCTACTTGTATATATGTTTTGAGGGCATAAGCCCCATGACTCATTACTAGTCATATTTTTGAGGCACTTGCATCCACCTATGTACTCTAATGATTATGATATTATATATGGAATTTTATGTCTTTTTATGTCTTATGGATCATGTTTTCCTTTTTAAAATGTATTTACATGTTTATGTGTATGTCTTTTTATATGTGTGAGAGATGCCAGTCTAAAATTTGATTAGCTAGAGTATTTGTAACTTGGTTTAATCTCCTTGGAACATGAAAATATGTAATATAATCAAAGCTTCGTTCTAAGAGATGTACCCTAAGGAATCGTTAGTGTAAAGTTGGATCATGAACATGGTAGACTCTATTTAACTAATAGACAACTAGCTGAGCATATAAAAATACCCAGAGATGAGAGATACCAACTGATAGGGCATCACAAAGAAACTCAATAAATGCACTATATTCAACGACATTGTTTGTGGTGTCACCTAAACATATGCCTCCTGAAGATAATAACTGGCCCTGAGGTGTAAAAATTACCCAAGATGCAGAGGCAAGCCTTCGAGTGTGCCGGCTAGCATTGTCTGCATACCCAATGAGAACCTCTGATTCACTTGACATCTTCCATAGTGACAAAATATAACATAAAAAATGACACATCCATAATACTAAAAAAAGCCAAAAAGTAATAGTACAAAGACTATACATATGTTACAAAAAGTTACCGAAGGTGACCTACCTATGAGTAATACTTCTTGAGGTAGAGCCCATTTCTAGGCTCTGCCAGAGAATTCCCCTCAAATTCAACCAGACGATAAGTGCCCTGTTTAGAACCTCTTTTATGATGAAAGGTCTGAACCACATGGGTTTGAATTTCCCTGCCCCCAAGGGGTCCTTATCTTGGTCATAGACCAGGACAAGGTCACCTTCAACGAAAATCCGAGGACAAATGGACCGATCATACTGACACTTGATTTTTTTTTTGTGAGCCTCATTGGCTAGGGCTGCATCACGAAACTGCTCATTGAGCTGCTCAAGGTATAATAACCGTTCTTCAAGTGGAGAAGTGTCTGGCAGTAACTGTATTGCCAATTTTAGGGACGGGATCTGACATTCTATAGGCAAGACTGCTTCCAGCCCGTAAACGAGTTGAAAAGGTGATAAACTAGTTGTATTCCTAACAGACGTTCAGTAAGACCATAATGCCGAGTATAACATCAAATTCCAATTTTACTTGGCCGAGTTGATCGTTCATTGTAGGATGGTCTTAAGAGATTTATTTACAACTTCCACCTAACCATTTTTTTTGGGGTAGTAGGGTGACAAATGTTCTTTCTGCAACTCAAGCCTTGATGTTAATTCGTTCATCATTTGGTTTTGAAAGTGATTGCCATGGTTAGTGACAATCTCTCTCGAGATACCGAACCTTGTGATTATTTGGTTGAACAAAATGAGAGTTGTAGTCTCTCCATCATATTTAAATGTTGGCATATCTTTGACCCACTTCGTAAAGTATTCTATGGCTACAATGATGTAATGGTGCCCCCTGGCTAAAGGAGGGTTGCATGTAGTGTAATCAATCCCCCACTTGGTGAAGGGACCAACTGTGATGACAAGAAACATGGGAGCGGGATGTGCCCTCATCTTCCGGGAGAAGATCTGACACGGGTGGCACTTCTTGACTGATTCGATATAATCTTTGATTAGTGTCGGCCATAAGTAACTAGCTCGTAAAATATTTTGGGTTGTTGCCAACCTAGACAAATGACTGCCACATGCTCCAGTATGGAAATCGTTAAGCATGATTTCTTCTTCTTCATGAGTGAGGCATCGACAAAGAATGCAATCTACACCGCGACGATAGAGAGTGTCCTCAAGGATGAGATAATTCTTGGCCTGATGATGTATACAACAATGTTCATCATGAGAAGAAGAGGCAGGGCACTTCAAATTCTAGAGATAGATAAGAATATATCCATACCTGGGGTCTGAAGATGCTATCAAAAACATATCTCCTCAAATAGGTGATTCTTTGGGCACAACATCACCTGACTCGACCGGAAGTTCCAAAATAAGTTCTGCAAAGACCAGTGACTTTTTGGATTTTGCTGAAACAAAATCTAAGGCAAACTCCTGGAGGATGACTATCCGTATACTAATTTTTCCACCTATTACCCGTCGTTTCAACACGTATTGAAATGGATTCACAACGGCAATGACGGTGGTCTTGCGAAACATAACATAATGATGGAACTATTGGACAACATGGACCGCTGCCAACGCAAGTTTTTCGATATGAGAATAATTGAGTTCCGGTATGACGAGGCCTCAACTCAGGTAATAGATCACATATTTTGAGAGAAAATCATCTTCTTGAACTAAGACCATGTCGATGGTTGACTCTGTTGCAGCCAAGTATAATAACACATATTTGCTATAGTTGGGTGGACGAAACAGAGGGGTAGTTGTGAGAGCATGTTTCAATGATTTGAAGGAGCATTGAGCGGCATCATCCCAATGAAAAGGAACTCCTTTTTTTAGTAAGAGCATAAAGACCTTCATGATCTCGGCATAGTTGGCAATGAAACACCTCAAAAATTTCTCCTTGCCCTGTAGACTTTGAAGTTGAAGGATTGTGCGTGGGGGAGGAAACTGAACTATTTCCTCAACCTTGAGAGGATCGACCATGATCCCTGTTGTTGAGACTATGAAACCTAAAAAATGTCCCGATGTTATGCAAAAGCTGAATTTATTTGGGTTCAAGCGAATCCGGAAGTAGCAACATCGTTTAAAGATAATTCGAAGGTGTGTGGGATGATCCGTTCTCTTATGAGATCGCGATGCTAAGTCATCTAAGTAGGCTTTGACTATATGCTTGAGATCATGGAAAGAAAAAGACATGGCCCACTAGAAGGTAGCTCCAACATTTTTGAGACCAAAAGGCATCTTACGATAGGCAAATGTACCCCATGGACAAATGAATTCAGTTTTGTGTTGGTATTCAGGCTTGATTTTTATCTGATTATATCCCGAAAAACCATCCATGAAAGAAAAGGCCTCGCAACCTGCACATTCATCAATTATCTGGTCAATGAATGGTGTGGGAAAATTGTCTTTTGGACAAGCCTTGTTCAAATCACGGAAGTCCATACATACGTGAATCGTGCCCTATTTCTTGTTGATCGACACAGGATTTGACACCCATTGGGTCAAATGGATAGGATAGATAAAACCAGATTTGAGCAGTTTCTCGACTTCAACCTTAATGGTTGTGGCTTTCCTGGGATTAATTGGACGAAGCTTCTTCCGAACTATCTTGGCATCCGGATAAGTTGTGATTTTATGTTCGACTATTTTTGGATCAATGCCTGAAATTTCCTCATAAGACAAAGAAAAAACTTCACGGAATTCTTTAAACAAGTCTGTGTAGATTTGAATCTCTTCGGGGGAACAATCAGCTCCGACGAAAAGATTCTCCATGATGCCAGCGGTTTTGGAGATATTAATAGGAATAGTTTCAGCGATAATTTCCATATTACCCTCATTATAAACCTCATGTGTAGCCAAGGGATTGATAGGATAGGACCTATCTCCAGTCATAGTCAAGGTGAATTCCCCTGCTTTTATTCTGCTTAAATCCAGGAGGAAGTATGATCTGTGATGGAGATCATCCTAGGGTTTGTCTTGACTAGTCATTGCTTCCATGATTGCTTCATCTGAGGGAGAGACTAAGTCTAACGAATCAGTACCAGGGAGGGAACCTTGAGCCCAAATAGGCTCTGGGATCGGATCTAACTCTTGTGCAAGAGCTAGATTGGTTTTGGTTGAAGCTTGCTGGACCAAAGAGTATGTTGCCTTACCCATGGACAAGGGCATGGACATACCATGGTGCCTTGTCCCTTCCATCGTGGACGATGGGAAAGGAATAATCCATGGATCATTGAAGTAATTTGTGCAAAACCAAGAAACTTGGAAAATCTCAACCTTATGGTGGTCTGATATGAACTTGACATCGCCATGAGGAGGCGGGTAATCAAAATTATCCATCAAATATGGGCACAAACCAACCCCTACATTGACGATGCCTGGTTGGGGATTATCAATCATCGGGACCACATATGCCCCCAATGAAGGGTCATGTCTGGAGAAGGACAATTGATCAATGGTCATGATCCGACCCTCATGTGGAAACAAAAAGACCCAAAAAACTATAGCAACCACTGCTTGCATGGCATAAGTCCAACTCCTACCTAACAAGATATTGTAGTTAAGGGATGCATCGACTACTTCTACCTCGACGCACACAGTCTTCCCTCCTAACTGCACGGGGAAAGAGGGGATGATTCCATGTGGTCGGAATGAACGACCGTCAAAAGTGGTAAGAAGAGTAGGTGACAGAGACAAAACACGCCGGCCAATGGCCTTCCAACATGCCAATGACATGGCACATGTCGAGGCACCCTTATCCACCACTATGCAGAAAATGTTTCACGTAAAAGTTTTCGTGGGGTAAGCCACTACTATTTGAAATGATATGTGGTATGGGAGACGAGGTTTTAGTTGGTTGTATCTAACATGATTGTGCCCAGATTACAAGTCTCAGCAGATCCTAAAGTGGCTAACAAAGATTTCCTCTGGGAAGGGTAGCTCTGGAGGACCTCCAAAGTGGACATCGCACAAGGGGTTTGAGATAAATCCTCCACCACAGAATAGTTATGGGCAGCCCTTGCGTTTAGATTGTGAGAGGATTTCTTGAACGCACCCTTTGGGATGTGCGTCATTGTTTTTATCAATGTCTTCTCGATCTGGAGAGAAAGAGATGGGATTTCAACTTCTTTACCTTTCTTAGAGGTGCTTGGTTTACTATAGTCATGTGCTCTAGTCGATATAAAAGCATCACCCTTCATCATATACACATTCATGGATGTAGGATTATTCGAAGACGGAGAGGGTCCTTGACTGCCCCCTTCCGTGCTTATAGAGGTTTGGTTTAGGTGTTTCCCATGTTGGAAAGGATTTGTTAACACAACAGGCTGTTTCTATGTCACAAAATTTGGGGCCTCTGCAAGCCAAGGGCACTAGTGGGCCGGGTATTCCTCTGCGCACAGGTTACACAGATACTTCTCCTTTTATTTTTCAGTGTTTCCCTCTCCAACATTATTAGTAGGTTTCTTATCCCCCTTACCCTTCTTCCGTTGTTTTTTCTTTCCATCAGGCTACTGGGTGGCCTTTGGATTTGTCGATTTCTCACTGTGTACATCTGACGTTTAGGTAGGGGGAGCAACTGAAATAGTAGTTTGGTTGGCCGCTGTATTTTGTATAGACAATTGCTGCATTTGTTTTGTCATCTATTCAGCGGGCTTGGTTTGTGTTGAACTGACAATACCATTGGCATGTGGTCCAACTCTCTTTCTGGTCTTATCAAGTATGGATCATGGTGCATTGGGAAAAAACTCATACAATAAACCAGACTGAGAATAAATTAGCTCAAGCTATTGAGCTCTCATGATGCCATCTTCTTTGGAAAAAACTCTCGACATTGTGATGTCTTTGGATAGCTGTGGGACCAAAGACTTAAGAAACCACTCAAGCAGGAATGCTAGTGGGACTGGTACCTTAATTAAACTCTTCTGGTGTATCCATTCCCAGATGTGGTCAGAGATATGGTTTTCTTTTGTCTGTTCAAAATTGGCCATCAATTTTATGTTGGCATCGTATCTCATAGGCAATTAGAAATGTTTTAGGAATTCCACTGCCAATTCGCCGAAGGAAGAATATCTCAAGTGGTCGAGCTCGATGTACCATTTCGCAGCACTTTCGTTGAGAGTGCGTTGAAACAATCACAATTGTACGTAGTCGTCTTTCAAAGAATTAGATGAGCACCAAAGATGGAAGGTGGTCACATAATCCCCTGGATCTTTGTTAGGCTTTCCCTTGAACTTTGGTATGTCCGAAGGCAATTTTGTCGGCATAGGAGGCCAACGTGGATCATGACATATGGGGTTGTTCAACATTCTTGTCAAGTCTGGAAAATGTAATGTTGCTAAGAAAGGTAGTTTTGGTTGTTGTTGATGATAACTGTTAGTGCTAGAAGTTGCGCCTAGACTGCTATAGGGTCAAGCCCAACACATCTTAGTTATTGAAAAAGTGTTTTAAGGGTTTTTATGGTTTGGTTTTTGAATAATGTGGTTGAAATATGTCTCAAGGTAATAAAATAAATGATAAAATTAGAATAAGAACAAAAAATATCCCATTGACTGGTTAAAAGGTAGTCACATAGATGGATTAAACAAATAAGGAAAATAAAAAATGAAGTTTTCAATTTGTCAACTCCACACAAATTCTTATCTCAAAATATCATTATGAAATAATACCATCAACCTGAAATCAAAACTTGAAAATAATCACCACAACAAATTCTTTATTGTATTAATCAATAATGAAGAAAACAAATGCATTGCAGTTTGAATAATGAGATCAAGCATGAAGAAAGAAAACATAGTAGAAAAGAGTGTCTAACCATCCATATTCCTTTTCTATTAAGTTTCAAATAGAATAATAATTCCTTACAAGGAGTTTCAAAATAAATCCCTTCGATCTCCAAATTCCCCCCCCCCTCCTTTCACTTCTCATTTACAGAGTTTATATAGAAATAATACATAATTATCAAGATCCAAAAGAAATGGATCTGAAAAACTCCTCATATATATTTAGTTTCTTGTTTCAAATAATCAAGGAGAAGATCCAATCTGATCTCCAATTTGAATTGATGAGGTGGCTTGTCAACTATTGTCCATGAGATTTTTCAGGAAAACAAATCTGGTAAATTCCTAAAAAATAGGGTCCAACAATCTCTTCATCTATCTTAAATGGTGATAGTTGTGTAAACACTGAGAGAGATTTTTGTGAAGGGGAATGTTCCAAACAAAAACCTCTTTTTTTTCATCAAATTCATCTCGAGTTATTCTGCAACTTCTCTTGAAGAAAACGACTAAAATAGGTAAAAATAATAGAGTATTTCCTGTAGCTTTATCAGAAAATTATCCCTCAAAGATCAATTCAAATTTCTTAAAATGTGATTGTTGTGTAAACCCTGGGAGAGGTTTTTGTGAAGGGGCATGTTCCCAACAAAAACCTCTTTTGGTTTCATCAAATTCATCTCCATCTGTTCTGCAACCTCTCTTGAAGAAAAAGACTAAAACAGGTAAACATAACAGAGTATTTCCTGTAGCTTTATCAAAAAATTATCCCTCAAAGATCAATTTGAATATCTGAAAATGTGATTGCTGTGTAAAAAATGAGAGAGGTTTTTGTGAAGGGGCAAGTTCCCAACAAAAACCTCTTTTGGTTTCAACAAATTCCTCTCCATCTGTTCTGTAACCTCTCTTGAAGATAAAGACTATAGCAGGTAAAAAATAGAGTATTTCCTGTAGCTTTTCTGGTTCTGCAAAATAATAGCCTTTGTCATTAGAAAACACTACTTCAGCTTTGATGACCTATTTTTAGCTCTCATTACAAATCCTTTAGATGATGAAAACATTTGTTTACTAGTTTCTTAAGCAATGAAATTCTTTTTTCCCTTTTCCTAGTACCTGCTTGGTGGACTGTATAGAACCTTAGGCATCTTATTGCTTCTAGATTTTGTCTATATCCTTTTCAATGCATGTCATTGCATGTTCTGTGGTAGACATATATATGAGATGACCATAAAATTTTGTTCACATAGTATGCACTTCTTTTGCAACATCATCCAGATTATTAGAAAGACATTTTAAAGTTATGTTCTACCAATGTTGTAGTTGTAAAGAATTATCAATATCATCTTCCGTTTTATAGGCTACTCTATATTTTTCAAGACATTTAATCTGACCATCTTCAAACCATTTGACAAAATCTTTTAATGGAGGGAATCTCCCTTCAATATAAGATGTTTCTTCCTATGGAGTAGGATGCTCATGATGCTCGTTTTCCCTGGGTAGCTTAAATTCAGAAGCCATCATGACTATATGGTTTGATGGCTTTCTTCCCACAAATTTAAACTTTTTACATTTAGAGTTGCCTTTCTCAATAATGAATTCTTCATGAAGACAATATAAATCCTCTATCTTTGAAGTAGAAGGCAAACTATTGCCAAAACAGATATTGGATCTAGATTTTTCTAGCTTTTTAATTTTTGTATTAGCTGGTGCAGACTTCTTGATTTCTGCCAAAACAAGAGTAGTATTTACCGTCCATCTTCTACTGAAACTGGACTTCCAATTATTTCCAAGAGATTGTTGAAGGAGTAATAGCCTGATTATAATAAACAATGTGCATTACTACACTTTCTCCTTTCATACAACCATGCACTATCGTCGGATTGAGAGTAATTGTGACTTTGAAGATTACTTTGTAATGGAGAGCAACATGTTAACTCTTATGTTGCATGGATCCTATCAAGGCATCAACAAATTGAATATGTCTAGAGTCTTTGAGACATGCTAGAACTGAAGAATTTAATCCATGATGAGAGAGAGGAGTGATTCCTACTTGCACACATCCAGGGTGTAGGAATTTGTAACCATAGAGGACATGTTTGTTCTAACACCGACCACCAACCTGGAAGCCTTGGAAATTGTTTGTTCTGTCACTAGCATCAACATCTTCCCGATATCCACCTAGTGACCATCAAAGTTCAGTGAAAACTCCATGGAGACCTGCTCATCGTAACCTTGAAAAGTGGTAAGGAATTCAAACCACCCTACATCTCTAAACCTTTGAGCCATCTGAGGATAAGCTTCGAGGAGTTCAACATCCTCGGTTTCTAATCTAACTACCTGTATGCTCCTCTTAGGCGCCATTAAAACACAATGCTAAAACTAGCACGATTCAGATTCTGAATTTTCCACCTACAATCTATTAGTATATAATCGTTCTTCTGAGCAAATACCCGCGCCTAAAATTCAGCAAAATTAGACATAGAATGACAGGTTCAATATAATGATCGTTGAGAATTGGGCGATTTGAAATGAGTCCTTTGCGGGTATAGAGCAATTCGATCATGAAACTGTTTGAATCACTAAATGATTCCAAAGCTACTATGGGACACATGCGAACTCTCAAACCACGATCTGTGTCATCATAACGAAATCTAGGTGATGGGTGCATATCAAGGCATGATTATCTTTGCGCTACAGGAATAAGGCTATTCTTGTAGCACTTTTAATGAATTTAGCATAATTTGAATTTGTAAAGTTCAAAAAGGCATATAAAGTGACACATCATTTAAAACCATGTCTTACAACTCCAAACTTAAATAAATTACTCAAAAATTGAAATGCAAACCATAAGACACTAAAAACAATGATTGAAATCAACTGGAAGAAGATAATGAAGTGCACATAACAAGGGTTTTGGATTAAGGTTTCTCACACTAGATCAAAAGAAAAATTAGAGACTAACATTGGCTCCTTCTAGGGAATGATGCTCTCCCTGTGAGGCATCAAGAACAAGAAGACCACTGTGCCTTTTCCTCTATGCATTCATGCAATGCAACCTGCAAACTTTTGTCTCTACAAACATTCATATTCCTCTGTGTTGTGCCTAGTCCATTGTGTTATGGAGTCAGTCAATATCATTCAAATCTGGCCCAAACTTCTGCAACTTTTCTCCTCATTTGAAGCCAAAATTACCCTTGTCAATAGTGCTTTATATGCATTGGGCATGGAGTCTTTATTTCAAAACTGAAACCAAATTTTCTGTTGCAAACTAACAAACTGAAAATAATCTCATACTTAACATCATGTGACATCATACTTCCAATCTGCTGCAAGCTTATTCTTCTATCTATTCCTACTTCTAACCAATAAAAAATGGCTCATCATGTGACATCATGCTTCCAATGAAGCCATGATAACATCAAACCATTTACCAAAGCTCTTTCAATGCAGATAGAAATTAGAGAATAATTCTTTATGTGTAACACAATTTTAATTTGTAACACATACCTACAACCCTCATCTAATTTAATTCCAAAAATAGCAAGGCTGAAATCTTCTGAGAAACATAAATGCACATAAATGGCTACCGGATCATAGACAGAAGCAGATTGATAACTAAAAATGGTTACCTCTGCTTGTTGCTCGATACTTCCATATACTGGTTCTGACTGTACATGAAAAATGGGCATAATGTTCTCATAAACCTGTTGATCAAATCTAACATTGACATATGCTGCCTCATATATCTGTTCTTGATGAGAAGCCTTTTGATTTTCCTTCTTAATCACATGTAACAACATATCATAGGAATCCACTTGAAGGAGTTGAGGAAAGACCTCAACTATTTTTTCATTTAGATCTAAGACAACAGGTGCATCAAAAACAAAATCTAATGCATTCACAACTATGCAGTCATCTTTCCTATTATCAATTAGATTTGGAAAATCTTCCTCAACAACATGATTTTCATTCTTGCAATTAGAAGAAACATTTTCTTTCTGCTGAATATGCTTATCAAATTCATCACAACAATTTTCAAAAATACTTTCAGCTGAAAAAATCTTCTTTACAAAATATATTGAAAGCATTATGAAAACTTGCCAATGAGTTAATACTTGAAGCTGGAAGAGATCTGCACCAGTCAAGTGCTTCTCCCTTAAATGAGTATCTGAAAAGATTGATCTTGACATCCTCATGCACAATCTGACGTTCATGAATAAACTCATGAAAATCTAGCAGATGCTCAGTTGGAACCTCCCAATCTCTGCCTCTAAATGTAGGAAGGGTACCTTCCCATTCATCTTGGCTAGGAATTGGGTTTGGAAAACCAATGACATCTGAAAAATCATAAAAAGAAAACCTTTGAGCCAATGGCTTCCATACTTGGATCCAGTGGAGTCACCTATTAATCTTTAGACAGTGGAGTTGCCATGGTGAAAGATTTGTAGTCATGTATATGTCCCCTTCCTGTTCACCATCAAGAAGCAGATCTAATCATTGTCGTTCTCCTAGGGATAAATACTTTGTGTCTCTGTCCCCGACAACGATGCCAAAAATGTTAGTGCTAGAAGTTGCTCCTAGACTGCTATAGGGTCAATCCTATCACATATAGTTATTGCAAAAGTGTTTTAAGGGTTTTTATGGTTTGTTTTTTTAATAAGGTGGTTGAAAACTGGCTCAAGGTAATAAAATAAATGAGAAAATCAGAATAAGAATGGAAAATATCCCATTGACTGGTTAAAAGGTAGTCACATAGATGGATTAAACAAATAAGGAAAACAGGAAATGAAGTTTTCAATTTGTCAACTTCACACAAATTCTTATCTCAAAATATCATTAAGAAATAAGACCATCAACCTGAAATCAAAACTTGAAAATAATCACCACAGCAAATTCTTTACTATATTAATCAATAATCAAGAAACAAATGCATTGCAGTTTGAATAATGAGATCAAGCATGAAGAGAGAAAAGAGAGTAGAAAAGAGTGTCTAACCATCCATATGCCTTTTCTATTAAGTGTCAAATAGAATAATAATGCCTTACAAGGAGTTTCAAAATAAATCCTTTGGATCTCCAATCCCCCCCCCCTCCTTTCACTTCTCATTTACAGAGTTTATATAGAAACAATACACAATTATCAAGATCCAAAAGAAATGGATCTAAAAAAATTCTCATCTATATTTAGTTTCTTGTTTCAAATAATCAAGGAGAAGATCCAATCTGATCTCCAATTCGAATTGATGAGGTGGCTTGTCAACTGCTGTCCATGAGATTTTTCAGGAAAACAAATCTGGTAAATTCCTGAAAAATAGTGTCCACCAATATGTTTGTATATCTTAAATGGTGAAAGATGTGTAAAAAATGAGAGAGGTTTTTGTGAAGGGGCATGTTCCCCAAAAAAACCTCTTTTTTTTTCATCAAATTCATCTCCAGCTGTTCTGTAACCTCTCTTGAAGAAAAAGACTAAAACATGTAAAAATAACAAAGTATTTCCTGTAGCTTTATCACAAAATTAACCCTCAAAGGTCAATTCAAATCTCTTAAAATGTGATTTCTGTGTAAAAACTGGGAGAGGTTTCTGTTAAGGGGAATGTTCCCAACAAAAACCTCTTTTTGTATCAACAAATTCCTCTCCAGTTGTTCTGTAACGTCTCTTGAAGATAAAGACTATAGCAGGTAAAAGACAAAGTATTTCCTATAGCTTTTCTGGTTCTGCAAAATAATAGCCTTTGTCATAAAAAAACACTACTTCAGCTCTAATGATCTGGTTTTATCTCTCGTTATAGGTCCTGTAGATGATGAAAACATTTGTTTACTGGTTTCTTAAGCAATGAAGTTCTTTTTGCCCTCTTCCTGGTACCTGCTTGTTGGACTGTGTAGAACCTTAAGCATCTTATTGCTTCTAGATTTTGTCTATATCCTTTTCAATGCCTGCCACTGTATGTTCTGTGGCACACATATATCTGAGATGATCATCAAATTTTTTTCAACAATATGCACTTCTTTTGCAACATCATCCAAATTATTAGAAAAACATTTTAAAGCGATGTTCTGCCAATGTTGCAGCTATAAAGAATTATCAATATCATCTTCCATTTTACAGGCTAATCTATATTTTTCAAGACATTTAATCTGACCATTTTCATACCATTTGACAAAATCTCTTAATGGAGGGAATCTCCCTTCAGTATAAGATGTTTCTTCCTATGGAGTAGGATGCTCATGATGCTCGTTTTCCCTGGGTAGCTTAAATTCAGAAGCCATCATGACTATATGGTTTGATGGCTTTCTTCCCACAACTTTAAACCTTTTACATTTAGTGTTGCATTTCTCAATAATGACTTATTCATGAAGACAATCTAAATCCTCAATCTTTGAAGTGGAAGGCAAACTATTGCCAAAACAGATATTGGATCTAGATTTGTCTAGCTTTTGAATCTTTGTATTAGTTGGTGCAGAATTCTTGATTTCTGCCAAAACAATAGTAGTATTTGCCATCCATATTCTACTAAAATTGGACTTCCAATTATTTCCAAGAGATTGCTGAAGGATTAATAGACTGATTATTATAATCAGTGTGCATTACTACACTTTCTCCTTTCATACAACCATGCACTACCATAGGATTGAGAGTAATTGTGACTTTGAAGATTAATTTGTAATGGAGAGAAAGGTGTTAACTCTTATGCTGCATGGCTCCTATCAAGGAATCAACAAATTGAATATGTCTAGAGTCTATGAGACATGCTATAACTGAAGCATTTAATCCACGACGGGAGAGACGAGTGATTCCTACTTGCACACATCCAGGGTGTAGGAATTTGTAACCAGAGAGGACATGTTTGTTCTATCACCGACCACCAACCTGCAAGCCTTGGAAATTATTTGTTCTGTCACTAGCATCAGCATCTTCCCAATATCCACCTCGTGACCATCAAAGTTCAGTGAAAACTCCATGGAGACCTGCTCATCGTAATCTTGAAAAGTGGTAAGGAATTCAAACCACCCGACATCTCTGAACCTTTGAGCCATCTGAGGATATGCTTTGAGGAGTTCAACACCCTCGGGTTCTAATCTGACTACATGTTCGCTCCTCTTAGGCGCCATTAAAATAGAATGCTAAAACTAGCACGATTCAGATTCTGAATTTGCCACCTGCAATCTGTTAGTATATAATTGTTCTTCTGAGCAAATACCTGCGCCTAAAATTCAACAAAATTAGACATAGAATGACATGTTCAATATAATGATCGTTGAGAATTGGGAGATTTGAAATGATTCCTTTGCAGGTATAGAGCAATCTGATCATGAAATGGTTTGAATCACTAAATGATTCCAAAGCTACTGTGGGACACATGCGAACTCTCAAACCATGATCTGTGTCATTATAACGAAATTTGGGTGACGGGTGCATATCAAGGCATGATTATCTTTGCGCTATGGGAATAAGGCTATTCCCATAGCGCTATTAATGACTTTAGAATAATTTGAATTTGTAAAGTTCAAACAGGCATATAAAGTGACACATCATTTAAAACCATGTCTTACAACTCCAAACTTAAATAAATTACTCAAAAATTGAAATGCAAACCATAAGACACTAAAAAAAATAATCAAAATCAACTGGAAGTAGACAATGAAGTGCAGGTAAGAAGGGTTTGGGATTAAGGTTTGTCACACTAGATCAAAAGAAAAATTAGAGACTAACAATAACCATGGAAAAAGAGGCCTGGAGTTTGACTGGCACCAGGTTGCTAGGAAAAGTTGGGTTGTTGGCCGGGGTTCTGGTAAAAACCATGGCCATGACCAGCGTATGGATTTTGCGTTTGAGGGGACATTATTGGCTGATTCCCGAGATAGGACATAGATGGTTGGGCATGCATTACATTTGGAGGACTTTGGTAAAGGTTGACACATGCTGATCCCATGGGCATAGGTATTGCACCTTGCCCAGGGTTCCATTGGTTGTGAAAATAATTTCCCCAGATCGACATTCTTGACGAGGGAACTGCTCCTTGCCAAGAATTCCAAGGTCCTGATGCGGAAGAAGTTCCTGGGTTTGTCCCCTATGCAATAATAGTACCCTGCATAGGATTAGGTTGGCCATAACTGTGGTTTCCCTTGATCGAGAAAGCGGCTGACGCGAAATCATTGTTACCAAATGCACCAAATAAAGAAAATGGTGTCGACCCTACCAAAATACTATGAGAAGGTGGTCCTTGATCCCCTACTCCAAGTGAACTTTGGTGTGTGTTTGGACCGATGGATTGTTGGTGGTTATCGCCAAGTGAAGGGGATGAAGGAGGTATATGACCTCCTCCGTAAGGGAAAGTGTTAAAAGGAGTTGAAGTGCCCCCCATGGGTCCTTGTAGATGAGCGTTAGAGCTCCCTGACCCCAAACCTAAAGTCTATAAAGTGGAGTAAGATAGTACAGGGATGGTAACTGTGCTAGGAATCTCGTATGAGAACAGAGAGCCTGTCGCATTCTGTGTGAAAGGAGCATTAGCTGTCGCCAAAGATGGGATTGGGCCACTGTTTGAGGTAGAGGCAGTCGAGACCGTGGTGGATCGAACTAGCGACGGTGGGGTAGGAGGTGGAACACCCCCTGTGACGACAATCATGACGAGAATATTTGGATTCCCAGAAGAAGAGACATGATTTTCCTCCATTACCATCTGCTTTAGAGGTGCCGAAAGGTCCTTTAACAGAGGCTAGTCAGGTGTGATTTCCAGTGACCCAGTCGCTTCAAAAGACCCTTGTTGGTCCATCTTTTTCCTTAGTGGTGGCGGGGGTGGCTCCAGTGTAACCGATGGTAGGCAAAGAAGCCTTCATGACCAGTGGATCTCATGATCCTCCACTCTGTGAGAAGATAAAAGACACACGAGGTCTTTCTATTCGTTCAAAAACAACACACACTAGAAAAGTCCCTACAAGATAAAACAAGTAAACAATAAACTAGTTGGAAGAACAGTTACAACAACCAACACTGGAGAAAATTACCAGTGCAAGTAAAACTCGAACACGGAAGCACCCTCCAGGTATACTCTGTAAAGCGTGGCCCGATGTCTGTCCTAGGTACCATGGTATAACCCCACTGTCACCTGTGTATGTCCCTAAAAAATATAGGAAACTAGGTTTCCAGCGCGCAAACAGTCACCAGGTGGGTATAGTTGATAGTTGGGTAGACCACAATGAGCAGGGTATCAAGCCCAAAACCTGTCAAGGGTATCGAAAGCAAGTGGTCCGGAAGAAAACTGAGGACCTCGAATGGATTCGAGACCCACGAAGCTCCATGGAAAATGCAATCAACAGAATCCCAAGACAAGCCCTCTATATGTGTTCTCCACTACGATTGGTCCAGCTTTGGAGGGGTTATCTTCACTACCTTTTTGCACACGACCTCGTGTTTAGCCCCTATGTTAGAGTGGTGTCCCGGATAACTTTCACGATACTGGACTTTTAACACTTCCTAGCTCAGACTCCAATGTTTGATTTAATGGCCTTGAAGAGTTTCCTCTCCAACCTAATTCAAGGCCCTAACCCTAAACTAGTTGGTTGACCCTACAAACATAAAAAGTCTAATTATTTTTAGATTTAGCATTAATTTTTATGGATTGTCTTAAGCAAAAGGTTATGAAAGTGAAACTAGTGATGTTTGAAAGACGAAAGAAAAATAAACAGAAAGCTGGAAACAAAACAACTTCTTCTTGACTCAAATCTTAATAAACTTTTTAAACTAAAAATTTCTAAGATCTTTGAATAACAGACTCAAAACAGGATTTCACTCGACTACAAGCTACTTATCGTCTAAGTAAACTGTCAAGAACTTATGAAATCAAAGACTTTTCTTGGTTACTAATGCAAACTAACAACTATTTAACCAAACAAAGAAATAAAAGACTTTTATTTATTTATTTGAATGCTCACAAAGCAAAAGAAAAAATATCGACAAGTAAAGACCAAGAAAAATTATGGCCTAAGAGAAGATCACAAAGAGTCACTTTAAAAATGACATACAAGAAATCTAAAAATGGACTCTCATACTTGTCTAAAAACCCTATAAAAATAAAATTTTGAGGAAAACTTATTAATGAAAAAGAAAGCTATTGTTGTGATCAAACCTAAGTTACTAACCGCTATGATAGAGACCCAAAAACCTGAGAGGTATAACTCTTGACAAAGGGAAAGTATGACTGCCTCGCCTTAAACAAAAATTTTCTCCACAGGCACGCTACTGACAGTTCAACAACAAGCGTGTGCACACGAGTTGTGTAAAGTCAGCGTGCGTGTACACGCATGCAGACCTTATACAGGCTGTGTGTACTTATGAAACTCTAAAAAATGAAAGGACAAGAAATCAGGCCCAAGAAGAGACTACTGGTACTGAGAACCAGAATCTCTTGAAGACTCAAACACTTTGACAGAAAAAAGAAAGCAATTCAAGAAAAAATTCATAGAACAAACCAATCTGAGGTGAAACCTAAGCTATAGACTGCAAACAACAAAGACTAGAATGAGTTCCAGAAAACCCTTGAGAAGGATTATTTCTGACAGGGGAGAGGTTGACTGCCTCTCTAGAAGAAATATTCTAGAATCATACACACGACTGACACTTCCTCAACTAGAATGTAGACGCGGGCTGTGGGAAGGTAGGGTGTGGGTACACACGTGAAAACCTTATACAGGCCACGTGTATCTCTGTGGGTCTCAAAAAAGAAAAAAAATTCAGTCAAGCAAAGAAACAAGGATAAATGGTATGGAATACCAGAATCTCTGTTAGCTCGGACTTTTGCAGAAACTTTAAAAACAAGGAATGAAACTAGTTTTTAAAATTACCCAAGAAAGAATATTCCCAGAAACCCTAGAGATCCCCAGTATGGTCGCCAATTCTATTGTGGGTGGGAAATCCCTCCTATAGACTAGCACTAAGGGTTTTTATCATGCATGCAAAAATGACCTAAAGATTCTTACTTCTTACCATCATCCCATGCCTAAAACCCCATCACTCATATGTAAATACAAGGCTCAAGAGATTAAGTTGACGTACCTTATTTTTCATGTTTGCTGTCGATCCATTTTCACGGTTGGTTGTTCTTTGACTGTAGCTCTCCTCCCACTGATAATCTGCATTCACAAAAGACAAACACAAAACTCCACATGCATTTGATCTATGAACTAATGGGTTATATATTTAATCAATCATACAATCAATATTCAAATAATGACAATCTCATATGGCGGGACGGGAAAAGAAATTCTTTTATTAACTTCACAATGATACCTTACAATGATAAAGTTGGCTACTCCTCCTTGATCCTGGTCCTGGGATTTTCTTCCACTATCTTCCAACTTCTTTTCTCTATACTTCTTTTTGCACAAGGATGGCTAAATGTTGGGACAAAGGGAATGCTCAATCGAGTATAGTTTCTTTACTATGATTTTCCTCTTTTCAAATGGGACCCCTACCCCTTCTTTTATAGGTTAGAAGGAGCTAGGTACTTGGTCGAATGACCGGTCATGCATGGCCGAAAGGTTTAGTTAACTTACCCAAAGCTGTGTGTTCTGTCAACAAATTTCCTTTTTTCGTGCTTTTGTAGGTACACGCGGGTTGTCTTGGGTCAGCTAGTGTGTACATGCGTGCAGTAATGTAGCAGGGTGCGTGGGCCTTTATAAAAGGGGTTTATAAGAAGAGTTTTTGAATAGTGTTTTGGCAAAGAAGGAATCTGAGATGGCATGATGCCAAGGTAAACATGTCTGGTGC
>JASDQU010585663.1:73014-97664 GCA_032191745.1 Picea mariana | reverse complement strand
TGTGTGTGTTAAGTGAGAGAATTGATACAGATGAATTTGTTTGTATGGATTGGTAATCATAATGCAGTTTCCATTTTGCGGTGGTCCTTAGTCGTTCCATTTCAATATCAACTTTTGGTTTCACTTTGAAGTTATCTTTTGTGAGAGGACTTAGTAAATACAAGGACGCTATGCTTCTAACACGGGACAGTGTTGTGTAGACAAGTCCATGTATTTGAATTCTAGCAGGTTGAAAAGAAACTTTATCAAGTGTTAGCCCTTGTGATCTATGGACTGTACATGCACATGCAAGTTTAATCGAAAACTGTTTTCGAATCTTCAGTTGACCTATCTTTGCTGATGTTGATACTGGCTTCGATATTCAAAAAATAGGTGTCCAATCACTTCCAATATTTGAATTATATAGATAAGACAACTTGCTTGCTTGTCGCTTGCCTATATGTGGTTCATGGAACTTAATCCAAAGGACATCCACTTTTTCTATCTTGGTATAGCCTTTCAGTATTCCATCTGCACCATTCACCAAACCATCCTGTGAATCATAGTTGTAGGCATATATTTCAACCAACATTTCTAATTTGAGGACAAACTACAAAGGTAAAGTGACTGAATGTTCATGTCGTGGCACATTTCCATGGTTGTGTTCTTCCAGGTCAACGAAATTGATGATGATATCATCACCAGGCATTAGGGAGAGCATGTGGTTGTTATGGTTTGCAACATCATTATTTCTGTAGAATAGGTAAGGGAATTTTGTGTCTGTTGGTGCAGGCCATAAGCATCTCAAATTGATATGGGTCAAGTCATCATGTGTTTGGCTGTTGGTGCGCATTCTATTCAGAATTGCAATGAATTTTTCATCTGTTTGGTGCATTATAGTATGGACCTCAAAGCATTTAATATTGTCTCTCCAGAAGTCATGGGTGACTATTTCCATGTTGACTGTGGGTTGTTCAAATATCAAAGAATATTGGATGGGTTGTGCCTGGTAAAGATCCCCACAAAATATCATGTCAATGTTTCCAAAGTATTTCATTTGCACATGTTTTATGCTTCTTAGTTGGCTGTCAATGGAATACAAGAACCGACTCCTAATCAAAGATGCTTCATCTATAAAGACAAGTTGGAGTTCCTCATAAATCTTAGATAATGTATCCAACATTTCCTTGCTAAGTGGAAGAAACTGTGACTTGTTAAAAGGCATTAAAAATGCAGAGTGGATTGTTGTTCCACCAGCATTGTATGCAGCTTTTCCTGTGTATGCAACTATTAGGCCCTTTGGTTTTATAGGATAAGAGGAATTGTTTGAATCATAGATTCTTATAAGCATTTGGAGCAACGCTTTTGCTATGAATGTCTTGACTGTTCCTGCTTTGCCTGTAAGGAACACGTGCATAGGACTGTTCATGTTCAAGCGTTTTTTAAGAGAAATATCCTTTACAATTGTTTGTTGTTCACGATTCAATAGACGTCTTATTCTATGGCATTCATTATTTTCAATTAGGAAAGGATGTTTTGAACTTGAAAACCAAGATTGATAAGTTTTTCACTTCTAGCTACTGGAGGACGAGGCAAATCTCCTTGTAAGTCATAGGACTCGGAAGCAGTTCTGGTTGTTTTTGGGTCTCTGAATGTGTCATCATGATCGCCAGGGTTTTCTAGGTCATTAAGTGCAACCTCTAGATCACCCCATGTTGGATTAACATTGTAGGTAAATCTAGCTTCATTGATGTGCACCATAGTCTCAGACGCAACATATGCAACCTCCCATTTACAGACATTATGCATTAATGTCTCTTTGTTTTCATCGAACGGAACGTACAATAACAATTTTTCTCTACAATAGTTTTCATAGTCACAATGTTTTTTGTATTTGACAAATCGTATGACAGAGGGTTTTTTTCTTTTTGATATGGGTGCACTATTTTTTTGGTAATGCGATACGAATTCTGTTAAGAAGATATGCTTAATAGGAGATGGACGCTGGATGTAATAATCAATAACATAGCGACATACCACGTCCTCTGAATTGTCGGGCTCTTGTTGCAGTAAAACTGGTGGTTTAAGGACAAATGTGTGTTTTTCAAGTGGAGATGTGTTTATGAAGACACATTTTCTTGAACTACAAGTGAGGGGCAAGAAAAGTGCAATGTGAACTGCTTGTTGAGCAGACATTTGTTGAATATTAAGCAATGTATTGCCAAATGTGCGTATCATTTGTATGACATCAATATGACTTCTTTCATGTTCTTTGCGTATTTTTCTGAATGCACTTGTCATAGATTTGTCAATCTTTGTCATATACGAGGTATAGTATGATGCCGCAACATATGCATTCAACACGTACTGTGTATCTGTATTTGCTTTCCACATAACTGACATATCCTTAGAGAAAATGTTGTTCCAAATATGAGAGAGTTTTCATTTAAGGAAAAGTGTTGGTTGCCTAAGCGTACATTGTATGGCTTGGATGTACTCATCTTCTGAAAGATTTATCTGTGTCAAGAAGGCATCAAAGCTCATCATTTCATCAAATCCCCCTTCTTCTAGAAATGCGAACAAGGATTTAGATTTCTCAACAACAACATTTTCCTCTACACTAACTGGCTCTATGATTCTTGTAGCTCTCATTGGTGGCACGGGAAAGTTGTATCTGCAATGTGAGTTTTTTTGTTTTCTACAACTTCTTGTATGGTAATGTCTATGGACTTTCGCAAGTTCTGAATCCAAATGATATGTGTTGCATGTTATGTATTTATCCACAAATTGTTCGATCTCTGAATTGTTATCGGCTCCATACACTAGTGCATCCTCTATCCACAACAATGCGTGTTCATGTTCATTTCCCCTATTCTAGAATTCAGTGACAAAAAAGTAGTCCGATATTTTTCCAAAAATATTTCATCATGGCATATGAATTGTCTCAAAGCATTTATTTTGTCTATAGTAGCAAGTACATGTCACTGGGTCTTTTCTTATTAGGTAGTCAATGTCGCTATTTTCCAGTGTATCGGTTTCTTTTTTACATTTCCTGTTCTTATACAGGTCAGATACCGCAGCCACCAATGGATCCCAGCAGTGCTCTGCACTTGTAAATGTGATGAAAAATGTTGGCGGGCCTAATTGTCGGATCATTGCAAAAATATTTTTTTTGTTTTGTTGCAAATAGTCAGGAGAGGTGCGGATGTTTTTAAAATCTATGTATCCAATATTAGATTTCATAATTTTTTCTAGGTTAGCTTTGTACTTCACATCCTTTGCGAACAACTTTCTTCCTTGTAACTGGCCTTTTCTTATTCGGACCCACATGCAGGACAAAACTTGCTCTATTATTATGCGCATTGTCTTGAAAAACAAATTTGTTATGTGACAGGAGAAGCAACCGCTTGAATGTAGCAGCTCCCATCAGACTATTTTATGATAAATGAATCATTTTGTAATATCAGTGCCACATGGATCTCCATAGAAGAATGTTGGAAAGTTCATTTCCTCAACGAATTTGTCCTTGAATATTCCAAGTGGACGCTGCTCCTCAGCAGGTGCAATTTCGACAATTTTTTCCTCAAAGTCACGAATGCATTGTGAATCAGTGAATCCATGCACCAATGTTTCAGCAGCTGTTTCATTGTCTGATTCATCACTTGCATCAAAATCACTAGGATTTTCAAGAGTATCTGTAGAGTTGCCATGTTCTTCTACGAGAACACTGTTCCAGTTGGCATTTATACAAATGTTCTCTGCTTTGTACAGGGATCTATAACACAATTCCTTTAATGCTTTAATAACAGCATGCACATGCACTTTGCTTGTTTGATAGGCATTTTTGTATCACAAATATCTTTTCAGAGCCACAACGATTGTAATTGTATTGTGGCAACACTTTTTGCACAACATCTAGCTGAACATGAACATTAATAATTGATCCTGTTAAGCCCATATGGGGTCATTTATAGCCCCAAGGTCTAATTTGGGCAAATGCAATTCGCAAAGACACAAGTCTCTCTTCGAGTTGCGTAAGTGCACTTACATCTGCTAGTGCTGTATTACATCTTATTCGATCAGGGGTTGCAATCTGTGGCAGTTTTCCATTTTCAAGCGATCATTTGCATGGAAGAATAACTTTCGCACTGGAAAATGGTTTATCCTGGGCTGTCAAGTGGAGGTATTCTGCTTGCAAATCAGGCGTGAAAGACTTACAATTTTTTGAAAAATTCAATTGTTCACAAATTGCACATGCAATGGAAGGAGTGTCTTTCATTTGTTTCATGTAGTTTTGTCTTGCATTTTTCTTTCGCAGGGAAGTATTCATAGAAATTGTTTTCTGGTTTTCATTGCTACTACTGCATGGTGTTGCTTGTAGATCACAAAGTCGTATAGTTGCATCACCATTCTGGGATATGCAATCGCATTTGTTTATGCTTTGTTATGCATGAACAAATTTCTTTACATTGTGATATGTGAGTTTCTCTCTAAAAGGAAGTGTAACAATGTATTTATTTCTCTCGCGCATGACCTTTTCCAAGTTGTGGTAACTTAGTCTACGTTTCTTTCCCAAGGGCAGGATGAGCTGGTGGAAACTGGGATGAATTTCACTTTCACCCAGTTTCTGAGAAACTACTTTACATTTTTTGTTCAAGGCTTCTATGACCTTAGCAGAAGTCGGGCGAATTTGACGAATATTTTTTTTCAAATTGTGATAACTTACTCTACGTTTTTTGTCTAAGCGGTCTATGGCCTCATCACAACTGCCAAGAATTTTTCGCATGTTTTTTTTGTTCAAGACCTGTCTTCCCATATCGCAACTGGGAGGACTTTCATTTTCAAAAAAAAAAATTCCACGTGTATGCAAATTCGATATCGTTTGGGTGGCACGGACAGTCAACCCTGAACTACCGATATGTGCAAGCAAAGGTTTATAATGGATATGTGTTGTATCTATTTTCAACGAAAGGATGTCAATTGTTCGATCACAATTTGAATCAATAACCCAGGAATGGACAGTGGCATCTGGCAAGGGAAACCACACCTGGATATTAACCTTGAATATGACAGACAGCCATTGCAAACAGAATCTGCAACCCTCCATATGCCCTTTTTCATATGGAAGCGCTATGTTCACAAGGTATTCCTACCAACTTTCAACTGTCGACATATTTTCTATGAGATATGGGAAAAGGTGTTGATGCAAGAACCTAAAAGCCTGTTGGCTGCCGCCTATAATTGCATTGCAAAAGGACTGTACAGTGTAAAGTTGCACCGACTGAACATCAAATTCTGCTGGTACCAAACAACAAATTGCATTGAACAGACTATCTCCACAGCTAGACACAATGTTTGTTGCCAGCTGTAAACCATGACAATCTATGCCATGCAAAATCCCTTTGCATTGCAATTGAAGGTCTTTGCAAATAATGGATAAGTAGATACGAGGACCTTCTATATTGCATATGGGAATTCTTTTGTACACCAGTGGTTCATAATGGCCACTAAGGGCATTGGCATCATGGAACAAGATGCAATATGGATTGTCAGATGCAGTTTTATTTAATAGTAGATATCTTGTTTTTCTTGTCAATGACCAAATGACAACTGATATATTCAGCCAGTTAGACAACCATCGCATACAAAATGTATCTCCCCAAAGTCCCCTCTCATGTGGAGGCAGAACTGGAGATGCAGACAACCGCATTTTTGAAAAATACGTAGTGACATCTTGTATTCCATGCAACTGTCGAAGAAAATCAGATTCCAGTTCGTATTCATAGGACTGCAGAGCCTCGACATCGCCATTTTTAAATCAGATCAAGAAATAATCTATCAATTCATTGCACAGCTCGATCGACGAATAACGGAAATGCAATAGAACCTGGAAAGTATCAAAAAGGCAATCCCCAACAGTATACGACAATGCATCCAATCTAAAAAGCGTATTGCTATGCAAAACCACATCAATGTTGTCATGTACAATGGATTGTGCAGCTATTTCGTACAACTCAACATCTATTACCTCGTTCATCTCTTCAATTGTCACTTTGAAGCTATTTTCTACATAGTTTCACTTTCTATGAAAACAGAGAAAAGCAGGAAAAATAAATAAAAGGTAGAAAAATAGAAAAAAAAAACAAAGCAGGGCACCAATTCCTGTATGTATCTTTGAACCTTCTTCTTCTCAACTTCAATCCCCCCTAGTCCCCATAGTAGATAAGAAGAAAACATAGAAATAAATAAAACAATAACTTTACTCAACAAAAATAGAATAGGTAGACATAGTGTTCCCACCCACAGAATGAAATCATACTCTGCGTACAGACCCCGCCCGATGGTTCCCTCTTCTGATGGCTCCCAACTACTTTTCGTAAAGCCCTCTGCATTGCAAGACACATGCTTTCCAAGAACAGAAACTAAGAGCACAGACAAACATGCTGGGATTTCCACCATTGAAAAACAACAACAACAGGGAAACTTACCCGTCAACAAAGGACGACAAGAGCTCAGCCCCAAAAACTACAAACCGCAACAACAGGTCCAACAACTTGCAAAGTTGAAAAACAACAAACCAGTGAGCAATCACGAAGAGCTCGAACTGCAATTGCAGGACCTCAACTTTGCAAAGTTGAATCAAACAAGAACTAGAACCATGGAACGAAGCACCAAACAAGGATTGAACACTCGAGCAACGATGCCGACCATGAATGAAACTGTATTGCAACCCATTTGTACAATAATCATTTAACACTGCTAGAGCTGTTAGGTAAATAGTTAAGACTGTCAGGACCGTCGAAGGGCATAGGCATGTGCAAACATTTAAGAAAATATGCAGCATGGCAAACCTGTTCTCTCAAAGCATGCAACAATAAAGAAAAAATCAAACATAGTAATATGGTAGAGAATGTATTCTACCCAGCAGAAAATGCTAAGGGAGACATTCGAACTAATGCTAGCATTAATCCACCGTCGACCAATGCACAATAAAATATATAATTCGAAAAGACCATATACTACCAAATACTTTGGACAGGTCAAGATATTTAACATTGGGAATAACGAAGGCTGCAATAAGACCTCCAATCCTTTGTCCAATCAGATTTTGACAAACATGATACTTTTTATTATATTAAAATCGATGTCTTCACTTCCCTTGTTCCAACAATAGACAATATGGAAATATTTCTGGTCAATGCACAATCTAATATCAGGTCAACGATTTATCGATCGCTATAGTCCCTCTACGCCTACGACAAGGACTAATAAAATATAGAATAAGATAAGGTAATATAATATTAAATGCTTTGCATACCAAGATATGAATGACATTAACTACTCTACATGCCAAGATATAAAACATGTAACATTGATTTAGAGAAAATGATAGAATTGATGTAACCAATAAAAATAAGATATCCACCAAAATAAAGTAGTATAGTATTAAATGCTTTACATACCAATATGTGAATAACATTAACTACTCTACATGCCAAGATATAAAGCATGTAACTTTGAATCTAAGTAGTCACACTTCACATCATCACATGCAGAACACTTAATGCTTTGCCACTGGATAGTTAGTTCTCCCACCATTATCGGCGCAAACAATGAGAATGACAACGAGTCCTCTTGCATGACATTGGTACGACAGTCGACCCCTTCAAGGAGATCAAATGTAGTAAAACTGCTTGCACTGCCAGACAGTCCAGTGGTCAATTGGACACTTCTTTATTTAAACTTCTCGCAATTAAAAGCTCTTATCAAAACCGATTTGGCTGAAAAACCAAACCATGAAATGCAGTCAGTTTTGCAGTGAAAATTACTGCGCCAGATGGCCCATGCTCGACACTGTTTGTTATTTATTATCTACGATAAGAACATTGTGTTTAAGTTTATGATCTCTTATAATCATTAAAAATTATTTGATGCTGTGGTAATTGAAATATTCATAATGGTCATGTAGATCTTTAAATAACGCATAGAAGGGTTGGCAATTAAACCGGCTGTCCAGCAGACATGGTAAGCGACCAGCACAGAAAATACAGTTATTTTTCCTCCTAATTTTTAAGGGCTAACTTCAAATTGCGGAGAAATTTGCCACCAAAAATGTGGAAACAGCCTAATTCGTTATTAAAAACACATTGTATTACACATCCACACAGGTAAAGAACTCCACGTTTGATTTAATAAAATGGAAAAGAACGGTAATTCTATGAATGATGTAAGAAACTGCAAGAGAAAGGCAAAGGCAAAGGCAATATAGGCCCCAGATAACCTAAATTCTGAAACAACACAGTTAGACATCACAATATTGATAACCTAAATTATGAAACAACTAAAATTGAGTTGGTTAGACATCACAATTTTGATATTGACAATATTGAAAGTTCTTCGATCAAAATATTCCCAATTTGCAGAACATTTACTTCACCGAAGTGACCATCACCATGGTCAATGGTCACATGGACAATTGCCTTGCCCAAGTATCTAAGGCATAGAAAAGGTAGAATGCAACTACAACAATTTAGGACACAAAGAAGCAGTCAATAGTTGAGATTAGTGCAAGTACTCGCCAGTTCAAATTAGTATGGAATATCTATGATGAGCACACGAATGGTCGGACTGTTCGCATGGTATGGAAGTAAAACTCCTTAATTTTCCATATACAGAGACAGGGACTAGCTCCTTCGCAGGCCGCGTATTCTGTTGCCTAACAATGGAAACTCCAAGAAATAGATGCTCACTTCACTCCAACAAAGGTTAAAGTCCCTTTGTCAGACTTGGTTCAGGGAAAGTATCATTATAGAGGGAGTCGTGGACATGGGTCATCTCTAAGTATGAAATCAATAGATAAATCAATGTCTTTGCTGGGTGGCAATCTTGGCAACTCCCCAAACACATCTTTATTACAAATTTGGCAACTAGGCTAGCTATCTCATATCTGTTACATATATCTAGCATTTTTTTTCTAAAACTTATTTCCAGCTGCAATGTTCAAATCTCTTTCAAAGATATCTTGTATTCACTGCGCAGCAGTAAAAACAAACTTGGATCCACAATGCGTAAGGAAACTGTGCATAGCGCAGTGACAAAATACTTTGTGCCACAAGCTTCGTCACTGAACTCTCAGGACTTGTCGCGTCGTTCATAGACTATACTAAATTCTGTGCGCTGTAATATAAAACGCTTTAAGAACAATTTATAAATGCGGAATGAAAAATTGCTATGGTTAGCGCATAAACTCAAAAATACGAATTTGCTTGATATTAATAAACTCTGGCACAGTGCGTGCGGTTACAGACTACAATAACAAGATGAGCTTCGGCTTCAATGGATTTTTCTAATGACTTTACAGACACAGAGCTTGTGCTCAGAGTTCTTCAACTCCTCAGTTGTTGTTGTTAATATTCTACCTCTCTGCCTCTTCTTTGTATTACTCATCGTGTTTCAATTTAATTAAAAGACTCAGACTTATATGGACTCTGATTGAGACTTCCTACAGAAGCTAAGACCGACTCAACATTAAATACTACCATTTGATCGATTGAGTCTTCAACTACTTATCAGAACTCGAGAATAATAAAGATCGGCTCCATTTATTACTTCACTGTTGGCTGACTGACTTTGAGTAAATGCCCGAATTTGCACTTGCAGACTGTCAGGCTGATTGATTGACAATTCGGCTACTAACAGATTGGCTGTCAGACAAATCGGCGGAAAACTGAAGATCTCACCGACTTGTAATTACTATTTCCAACACTCCCCTTTAATTATAAGTAGGTGGGATTACAAAAGAAAATTACATCAAAAATTTGAATTTTTTTTATTTTACTATCACTCATCTGTTACTACACAGACTCCCGGACTACTACGCAGATGCTGAAATGCATCTCTTGCTAAAGCCTTTGCAAAAATGGTTGCGACTTGTTCTTTTGACCTGCAAAATACTAAACATATCTCTTTGTTATTTACCAATTCTCTGATAAAGTGATACCTTGTTTCAATATGTTTAGTTTTCTTGTGAAACACATGATTCTTTGATAACATGATGGTTGAATTGTTGTCATAGAATATTGTTGTTGGTTCTTGTTGTTCCTGCAACAAATCTTTTAACAACCTTCTCATATGTACTGCTTGACAAGTTGCACTTGTAGTTGTGACGTATTATGATTTTGCTGAAGAAAGAGTCACTATGGGCTGCTTCCTTGATTCCCATGATACCATACATGTTCCAAAATGAAATGTGTACCCATAGGTACTTTTCTTGTCATCTATGTTTCCTCCACAATCATTGTCAGTGTGAGTCTAAAATCTTCTAAAGTGGAGTATTTAATGCCAAAATATTTTGTTCCATTCACATATCTCAAGATTCTCTTTCCTGCCTTCCAACGTGATTCTTTTAGAGTTTCCATGAACCTTGAAATTAGACTCAGTCCATACATAATATTAGGTCTTTTCGCTATGAGATACATAAGACTTTCTACCAGTCTTTTAAACAGTGTAGGATCCACCTTGGACCCTTTTACATTCCTTTCTTAACTTCAATCTTGTTATGACAAGTGTTGGTGTTGCTTTGAAATTTATCATATTGAATATTTTCAAAATTTCATGTGCATATTTAGACTATGAGATAAATATGTTACTTTTCCATTTGTGAACTTCTATTCCCAAAAAATATCACATTAGCCCTAAATCAATCATTTCAAATTCATCCTTCATGATTGACTTAAATTCTTCTATGCCAAAGTCACCTGTAAATATCAAAGCATCCACATATAGACAACCAATTAGCATATTACCTTGATGATTTGATTTGATGTACAGTGTTGGATCACTTTCACTTCTCTGAAATCCATTCTATGTGAGATGGGAATCTATGTGACTGTACCAAGCTATGGGTGCTTGCTTTAATCCATACAATGTTTTCTTTAATCTGTACACCTTATCTTCTTGTTTTGGAACCTCATAACCTTGTGGTCGTTCCACATATACTTTTTCTTCTAGAGTTCCATTCAAAAATGTTGACTTTACATCCATATAGTAAATTGGCCACTTATACTGCATGACAATGGCTAACACAATTCTGACTATGTCCATGTGCGCAACTGGTGCAAATGTTTCATTAAAATCAATTCCAGGTTGTTGTGTAAAGCCTTTTGCAACTAATCTTGCCTTGTGCTTCTGTACATTTCCTTCTGCATTTTGTTTCGTTTTTTAAATCCACTTGACACTTATAACATCCTTGTCATCAGGTACATCTACCAATTTCCATGCCTGATTGCTCTCTATGCATTGATTTCTTCATCCATGGCTTGTGCCCATATATCATCTTTGACTACTTAAAAAGTTAATGGATCATCTATTTGTGAAAACAAAGAAAAAACTAAAAATGAATTTTTTGTGTCTTCATTATAGATGTCGCGTAGACTTCTTGTCTTTCTTGGTAACAGACTTGCTAAAGTTGGATCTGTTAGAAAAATAGGACCGCGGAGCAGTAAAATAAAACAAATGTGGAAACAAAACACAAAAGATACACAATACAAGAGAGACACAGATTTACGTGGTTCACCCAGTGTGGGCTACATCCACCAGAGAAATTTCCAGGTCCTTCCTTTATTATTATCCAGCAAATAAAGGGATACAACCTACATCAAAACCCGATGTAACCTCCTCTTCTTTCTCTCACAGTCTCCTCTCTTATAATACAATATTCGCCATCAACCATAGCTGTAATACATTTCCCTCATAAAAGAGGGTTGCCTTCTAGGGAAAAAAACCCTAATATAATCTCTACCGTTAGATCTACGACCTTATAATGAACGGTCCAGATTTACAATGAAATTACAATATACATTTACAAGGAAATTTTTCCTTTGGGGGCTTCGCCCCCAAACCCTCGCTTGCCCCCAAACCCCCCAGCTGGGGGGATAGTCCCCCCGGACCCCGCAGAGGGGGTACCCCCCTGGACCTCACAGAGGGGGTACCCCCCCTCTGCACTCCCTCGCATGGAAAAGTGTACATACTTCTAGGGTGTAAATATTTCATGGGGTATAAACACGGCTGAAAGTAAAAGACCTCTGAATCAGGAAGATAATCAGGCACCATAACCAACAGGATCTGGAGATGTAGAACTACATGGATTCTATGTTGGTGTTTGTTGCACTCTAGGTGTAGACTATGCACCTGTTGTTCTTACTGGAGTACTTTGCGTTGTGATTTTTGTTGCAGTTCCAGGTGTAGAAGAGACTGGGCACTGATATGTGCATTTTGCTTGAACCACTTCATCTTCCGTGTCATCATACTCCATTGCATCAATAATTTTGATTGTATTTCCTATGCTTCCATCCCATGCTTCATTCTCCACAAACTGAACATCACAACTGATTATGACCTTTCTTGTGACAGGGTCATACAACTTGTATCCTTTTGTTTCTTCAGAATACCCAACAAATATACATTTATGTTCTTTGTTGTCCATCTTCCTTCTCAACTCATCTGGAACATGTGCATATGCGACGCAACCAAAGACTTTTAAGTGCACCACATCATGCTTTAAACCTATCTAGGCTTCTTGAGGAACTATGTTCTTCACACTCTTTGTCGGACATATGTTCAAGATATATACTGCAGTTGCTACTACCTCAACTCAATACTCATTTGACAAATGTTTGGCTACCAACATTCTGCGTGCCATTTCCATGATGGTTTTGTTCTTTCTCTCCGCAACACCATTATGATGTGGTGTGTATCACACGGTAAATTGTTTTTAGATGCCATGAACTTTACAAAATTTTTGAAATTCTCTTGAAATGTATTCTCCTCCTCTTTTAGTTCTTAAACACTTGATGTAATAACCACTCTGATTCTCCACAAGTGATTTAAACTGCTGAAAACAACCCAATGCATCAGATTTATGCTTTAGAAAATAAATCCATGTCTTTCTTGAGAAATCATCAATAAATGTCAGAAAATAAGTACTGCTTCCTATAGATGGAGTTTGCATTGGTCCACAAATTCTTGAATGTACAATTTCTAGTGGATCCTTTTCTCTGTAAGACTTGCCAACTGAAAATGATTCTCTGTGTTGCTTGCCAAATATGCATCCTTCACATATCCTCTCTGGTTTTTCAATCAATGGCAAATTGTTTACCATATCATTTGTGTGTAGCAACTTTAGACCTCCAAAGTTTAAATGTTCAAATCTGAAATTCCATAGCCTGAAATCATCATGTATTTCAGATTGGAATGTTTCCTTCATCTTTGCGCATTTTTCTCCTTTCTTGATACTGTGCGCACTATTTTCCTCTTTGGAACTATGCACACTTTCTGCTATAAATGTAGTTTATGACTGCACATATTTTTTTTTACCAATAGCTTGTGTTGTATTTTTCTTCTTAGCTGGATTCAAAGTCAATGGGAACATTATGTTACTTGTCATCTGTATTTTTTCAATACGTTGAATGCTTGGGAATTTGTCCATAATCGCACAGTGATTATCTTCCATGTAGATTATGTATCCTTTTTGTAACAGTTGTCCTTTTATCATCAGATTATGATTCAGACCAAAAACATAATATACATCAGACATAACTTTATGTTCTCCTTCCTTAGTTAAAATATTTATACCGCCTTTGCCTAAGACAATGACTTGGATACCTGTTCCAAGTGTAACCTTGGTTTCAACTGACTCATCCAAACTAGAAAACACTTTTATGTTTCTTGTCATGTGGTTATTGCAGCTTGAATCTAAATACCATATGTCACATAGACTTTCTTGAGCAACATTGCATTCAACTTGTGAGACTATAGGCATTTCTACAGTGTGCGCCATAAACATAGGGCGGGTTTGATTATTTGCATTGTTTGACTGATCTTGACTTTGCTTGTTCTAATTATACTATCTCTTTCTGCTCTCATATGCATAATGTCCATACTTTTTATAGTTATGAAATTGAACCTTTGATTTCTCTGTTCTCTAACCACTTGGCTGACTGGTACTTGGGTTTTGACCTCTTCCACCAACATTTCTAGGACTTCTACTGCATCCACCTTTGACAGAACTTCTTCCTTTGCTTCTAGAGTTAGCTCTCCCCCTTCCTCTTCCACAACATATGAATGTGCGAAAAATGAATTCTCTAATGGCATACATGACCTATTCAATATGTGTTCATGATTAATGAGGGAAGCTTATAGTTCATCTAGGCTAAACTGACTCAAGTCTTTGCTCTCTTCTAGAGTCACAACAAGGGTATCAAATTTAGGAGGAAGATTCCTAAGTACCTTCTCAACATTTTTTTTGTCTTCTATGGTTTCACCATGAGACTTAATCTGATTTATCAGTCCAATGACATTGGTGTAGAATGAATCTATTGTGTCTGTAACTTTCATTGACAGAGTTTCAAAATCTCTTCTAAGAGTTTGCAATTTTGCAGTCTTTACTTTGTCCATACCTTTATAAGAGGTTTGTAATATGTCCCATGCTTATTTGGCTTGCTTTGTTGATGTGACTCTTGGAATTATGCTCTCATGCATGGCTTGATGTATGTAAAACAATGCCTTTCCATCCGTCTTTCTTTGATCTTTCAAGACATCCTTCTCAACTTCTGTGAGGGCATTATATGTTGCTTGATATACTGGTTCCACATAGCCATTCTCGACTATCTACCATACATCTTGACCTCAAAACAATGCCTTCATGGTCAATGACCAAATCTCATAATTCTTGCCTGTAAAAGTGGGTGGTTGTAGATTTGAGGTAGAAGCTATATTTATTTTCAATAGAGTTGCTTCTTTGATAAAATTGTTCTAATAGAACCTGGTTTTGATAAACTTTGCTTTTGATCAAATAGCTCTTATACCAGATCTTGGATCCACTGCGCAACAGTAAAAACTTGGATCTGTAGCGCACAAGGAAACTATGCGTAGCACAGTGACAAAATACTGCACACCACAAGATTCATCACTGAACTCTCAGGACTTGTCATGCAGTTCACAGACTACATGAAATTCTGTGTGATGTAATATAAAATGCTTTAAGAAAAATTTATAAATGCGGAATGACAAACTGTTATGGTTAGCACATAAACTCAAAAATACATTTTTTCTTAATATTAATAAAATTTGGCACAGTGCGCACGGTTACAAAATACAATAACAAGATGAGCTTCGTCTCCAATGGCTTCTTCTACTGACATTACAGACACAGAGCGTGTTCTCAGACTTCTTCAACTCCTCAGTTGTTGTTTTTAATCTTCTACCTCTCTGCCTCTTCTCTCTATTACTCTGCATGTTTCAATTTAATTAAAATACTCGGACGTATATGGACTCTCACTAAGACTTCCTATAGAATCTAAGACTGACTCAACATTAAAGACTACCATTTAATCTATTCACTCTTCAACTACATATCAAAACTTGAGAATGATAAAGATCGGATCCATTTATTACTTCACTGCTAGCCAATTGACTTTGAGTAAACGTCTGACTTTGCACTTGCAGATTGTCAGACTGGCTGACTAACAATTCATCTTCTGGTAGATTGATTGTCAGAAAAATCGACGGAGACGTAAAGATCTCATCGACTTCTAATTACTATTTCCAACAATATAGAGGCTTTGTAATACCTTGAACTATCCTTGAATTATCTTTGTCATCAAGTCTTGTAAAATTCTTGTTGCAATGATTTAGGGTAGCATGATGCTTTTCCAACCAATCCATACCAATGAAACAATCATATAACCCAACCGGTATGATGTTTAAATCTTTCTTACTATGGAATCCATTCATGTTCACTAGGAAATTCCTAACAAGCTCATTGTTCTAGTGGCTAACTAAACCAACCACCAAGACCTTTCATTCGTACATCTGTTCCATTTAAATATTTCAACTAAAATAGGATCTGTATAGTTCCACTTCAATCACGTGGGATTGATAATCTTCCTACCTATTGTTCAAGGTTGCATAAATCTTTAGCATGATTCTACCCATATCTTCCATTGTATAATCCTTATGGATCTTATGTGTAGTCCTCATCCTATATCCCTTCTGAGAACACTATTTATGAGTGTGGTCTCCCTCACATCCTCATCACATTATGAGTTGTTGTCTTTGCCTCTTCCCCAATGAATCTATCATCTTGGGTTCACCTTGTTCTAGCTACCCTTAGAAATGTGCTCGAGAGTTGTTTATGAAAGAAAGGTAGCTTGAACCCTTTCTTCCTCTGATCTATCTTTCCTTTCTTTTTGTCATCCCAAGATTTTTGAAAATATGGTCTCCCTTTATTCTACCCATACAAATATTTGTCTTTCCTCATGGCTTCATCCAAATTCTTGGGCTCATCAAATTGGATTTTATTCTTACAGAATGATGGAATTGTCATCCCAAGATTTTTGAAAAGATGGCCTTCCTTTATTCTACTCATAGAAAGATTTGACTTTCCTCATGGCTTCATCCAAGTTTTTGGGCTCATCAAATTGGATTTTATCCTTATAGAATGACAGAAAACCACTCAAGAACCTTTGAATTTACACCTTTTCATTATTTATGAAAAAAACATATCTCAAAAGCTCCAAGAATTTATTTTCATATTCCTCATTAGTCATGTTTCCAAGTATAAGCTTGAAGAATTCTTACATTTTATTGTCACAGTAATCCTTTGAAAAATACTTTTGTTGGAAGTTGTTGAAATTACTAAGACAACTGAGAGGGGGGGGGTGAATCAGTTGTTATTGTGCTTAAACAATATTAAGTCTTTTAATACATTCTTAATCTTTCTTCAAGTGATCATCAACATTATACATCATGTGGACAATAAAAGAAATGAGCATCAATCACACATAAGGTATACACAGAGACAGATTTTCATGAGGAAACCCATAAAGGGAGAAAACCTCTTCTTCTTCGAAATGATAGGTAGTCTTTTAAGTTTTGTACATCATCTATAATTGAGCACCAACTCAATGTGAGGCTGCTACCTCTGTTTTACAAGCTGCAACTTGTTTGAGAGCACCGACTCTCTTATTTCTCTAGCACCCACTAGAAGGAAGCACCAACTCCCCTAATGTTCCAGCACCAACTAGATGGAAGCACCAACTTCCAGTTACACAAGCTCCAACCTATATAACAGAGAACACTTGTTCTCCCTTGCACCACATTGCCACCCTGTAATATAAATGAATAAATAAACAACCAACTACACAGATAAATCGATTCTTACCACTTCTTCTCTGTTTTGTAAATCCAGTCTTCTTCTAATTGTTCTGCAATTCTTCTCTTCCTTTGTTTGTTCTGCAATTCTGCTTTGCTTCAACTTGTTTTTTCATTCTGATTTGTTTCAAGTTTTTCTCTCATCTGTTACTCTTCTCTGAGTTTTATATCACACTGCACACATTTTCAGTCTCACACTACGCATATTTTCAGTCTCACACTGCGCATCCTGTGACTTTCCCTTTCTTACAGTTTAATTCATTTTTCGTCCAGAAAAACCAACCATGTACAGTTTGTATCTTTTTCTTTTATGCACCACACCCATAGCAGTTACACTTCGCATCTTCTTAGGAAAAAGAAAAACCGTCTGAGCAATTGAAACGCCAACCAATCAGGAATCATGAATCAGTTTTGCTAACTGATTCGTAACTGATGAATTAACTGTGAGAGAGAATAGTAGCCCTTCGATCATATTCAAGTTTATTTGCACTGTTGGATGAACTTTATTAATCTTTCCTTTAAATCGGGTTTCGACATTTTGGCATTCCTGTGGCCAAGTGTCTTGACACTTCATGTCACGATCTCCGAAACTCCGATACAGAGCTTTTATGCGCTAGCTCCTTCCTCTATATGACCATGGCCATGACCAAGTGCTTATGCATAAAGTGCTTTTCACGAATTCACATTTCATGAATCTAGAGATGAGGCATCTCGACTCTCCAAGTCTCTATCTCTGAAACCCCGAAATGGAGCTTATCTAAACTGAATCCTTCCCTTCTCGTAACCACCGGCATTGACCATAGGCTGTGCCAAAAGGCACTTCATATTTCTTGAGTTTATAAACTTCATCGAGTCTGATCGATGGTTGAAATCTCCATAGATCCAAAAGTCCAGATCTTATCGCAATCTCGCATCTCGCGAGTTTCCACACCATGCTCTGTTAACTCCAAGTCAATGACTTGTCCTATGATTCGACGGTCCATATCTGATCTTAATTCAATGGCTCAGATCATATCGCAATTTCAACGTTCTTGTGGTTATGTTTCTTGCCTCTCCAAGTCACGATTCACGAAACTCCAAAATGGAGTCAGATCAACGGTCCAGATCACACCTTGATCTGACGGCTGCGATCAAATCGCGATTTTGCATATCGCAATTTCGGTGGTTATGTTTCTTGCCTCTTCAAGTCGCGATTCGCAAAACTCCAAAATGGCATGGGATCAACGGTCCACGATCTCGATGAATCTACGGTCCAGATCTCATCATGAATTTGCATCTCGTGATTCCTTCGATGGAGGTTCTTGTCACTCCAAGTTGCAATAGGCGAAACTCTGAAATGGAGCTTAGATCAACGGTCCACGATCTCGATGAATCTACGGTCCAGATATTATCGTGAATTCACATCTCGCATTTTCTTCGATGGAGGTTCTTGTCACTCCAAGTCGTGATAGGTGAAACTCTGAAATGGAACTTAGATCAATGATCCATGTCTTTTGGTGTATTAACGGTCAGGATCTTTTCGTGATTTTGCAAGTCTTCATTGTGTCTGCATCGGGATTTTGAGATTTCACGAACTCGCTTCACCTTGCACTTTTAAAGATCGTGCAAATTCTCCTAGATCCTACGATGGTCAATCCTCACGCTCAGATCTAACACCCAAGATCTATCCTCCATATCTACACGCTCTTCTTGTCTACATTGAGATATGACAGTCATCGGAAATTCTAAATTGTTGATCCAACGATCACTGTTGCTGCTCCTCCCCCATTATCATTGCACTACTGATCATGCTGATCTTTGCCATTGCTATTCTTTCCAACAATCCTCTGCACTATCTCTTCTGAGCTTATTCAAATCTTCTCTGCAGCGTATTCTCATAATGCTCATCTATTACATACTTTCTGTACTCATGCCATCTTCATTGTTGTACTTGCCATCAATGACAAGCATTCGTTGTCTATTAAATATTTTCCAACAATCTCCCACTTTGGCATTGATGGCAACACAAGCACCCACATACATTTAGATTCTCCTCCCAGACTCTTTTCTCCCCCTTTGACATTAATGTCAAAGAAGAAACATGCTCCCTCTGAGCTGTTGTAAAACATACTCCCCCTGTCAACTATGAGCATCTTGGAAATACACCAGATATTCAATAAGTACCCCCCCTTACCAGGTGAACAAATTAGACACAAGAAATTATAACCCCCAACTTCTGATGAAGATATCCAAAAGGGGTTGATGCTAATGGTTTTGTAAATATATCTGCAATATGTTCTGTAGAAGGTATATAATTCAGTTGAACAATTCTGTTTGTAACTTGTTCTCTGAGAAAATGGTACTTTATTGGAATATGCTTAGTCTTGGAATGAAGAACAAGATTCTTGGAGACACTAATGGCACTGGTGTTATCACAGTGAATTGGAATGGGATCGGTGTAAGTTACCTTCAAATCTGCAAGAGTTTGTATCATCCATAAAATTTGTGTGCAACAAGTAGCAGCAACAATGTATTCTGCCTTTGTAGTTGATAATGAAATGGATCCTTGCTTTTTACTAAGCCATGCAACTAATCAGTCACCCAGAAAGAATGCTCCTCCACTGGTGTTTTTTCTCTCATCAACACAGTTTGCCCAATCTGCATCTGAATAAGCAGTTAACTGAAAATTCTGATTTCTAGGATACCACAGACCATAATTCATTGTTCCCTTCAAGTATTTGAATATCCTTTTTACAGCTACCAAATGACTTTGTTTAGGAGCAGACTGATAACGACCTACCATTCCAATAGCTTGCATTATATCAGGATGGGATGATTTGATGTACAGAAGACTGCCTATCATAGAGCGATATGTCCTTTGATCAACATTCAATGAAACATCATTTTTACTGAGCTTGCAACCAACCACCATAGGTGTGCTAACTGGAGAGGAATCTTCCATCTAAAATTTCTTCAACGTCTCTTTCAAATATTTTTCTTGAGAAATAAATATTCCTGCAGAAATTTGTTTTACTTGTAAGCCAAGAAAATATGACAGTTCTCCTATCATGAACATTTCAAATTCTGTTTGCATAGAGTTAGCAAACCAATGGACAGATGATTCATTAGTACAACGAAAAATAATATCATCTACATGAACCAAAACAACTAGTAAATTATCACCTTTAGACTTAATGTAAAGGTTATTGTCAACAGTACCTTTCTTGAACCCTTTTTCTTGTAAAAATGTGTCCTGTCTATAATACCAAGCTCGTGGTGCTTGTTTTATTCCATATAAATCCTTCTTCATCTTACAAACATAATTAGGATTATCTGTCAATGAGAATCCTTCAGGTTGCTCCATATATACTTCTTCCTCTAGATCTCCATTAAGAAATGTTGACTTAACATCCATCTGATAAACTTTAAATTTTTTATGACATGAATAAGCAAGAAACATTATGATGGCTTCCAATCTTGCCACTGGTGCAAAAGTTTCATCAAAGTCCTGACCTTCAACTTGTGCATACCCTTTATAGACTAGTCTGGCTTTATTTCTAACAACTTGCCCTTTTTCATTCATTTTATTCTTGAACACCCATTTGGAACCTATTACATTCTTATCTTCAGGTCTAGGGACAAGTTCCCAAGTATTGTTCTTTTCAATTCGATCAAGCTCTTCATTCATTGTTCTAATCCAATCATCATCCTGGCTAGCTTCCTCAAAATTTTTAGGTTCATTCATAGATAAAAAGGAAACATGAGATTGTTCTGAGTCTTTAATTAATTTCCTTCTTGTCTGAACTCCTTTATTTATATCTCCAATTATTTGATTTTCAGGATGATTCTTTCTAATAATTCTGAGAGGTAATTTTTCTTCTTTCTGCTAATTTGTGTCAGTCTGAGTATTCGTATCTTCATCTAATTCAGATTCTTCCTTTTCTGATCCTTGGACTTGTTCTTCTTCATCTTCAACTATATCTTCTGTCCTTGGTTCATCACTGCTTACATTTCTGACTGAGATTTCTTCATCAACTTTTATATCTATACAATCAACTAGTTTATGCAGTCTCTTATTGTAGCATCTGTATCCTTTACTATTTGTAGCATAACCCAAAAAGATACCTTCATCAACCCGGTCATCATATTTGCCAATATTTTCATCATTGTTCTTGATATAACATTTACTTCCAAAAACTTCAAAATTCTTGATTGAAGCAGGTCTTCCAAACCGTAGTTCATAAGGAGTCTTGTCACTGTGTGGCCTAAGATGAGCTTTGTTAAGGATATGAACAACTATATGAATTGCTTCCACCCAATAAGTTTGAGGTATGTTCCTTTCATTCATCATTGATCTTGCCATTTGTTGTACTAATCTATTCTACCTCTCAACAACTCCATTTTGTTGTGGAGTCTTTGGAATTGTGTACTCTCTTTTGATCCCATGTTTATCACAAAACTCTTTGAAGTTCCATGAGCTAAACTCTCCTCCTCTATAAGAGCTTACTGCCTTTAATCTTTTTCCTGTTTGATTCTCAGTCAGAGCCTTAAACACTTTGAATTTTTCAAATGCTTTAGATTTTTCCTTTAAAAAAGCAACCCATGTTAGTCTAGAATAATCATCAATAATCAACATAAAATAGTTTTCTTTTCCTGTACCTTATTTTCTTGATGTTCCACATAAATCCATATGTACTAACTGAAGAGGTTTTTCTATTGAGGGAAGGTTTTTAGATTTGAACTGAGTGCAAGTAAGCTTTCCTATTTGGCAGGATTTACACACAGATTCGTATGGCTTTGATATCTTCAGAAGCTCCTTTACTACCCCATTGTTTCTGAGCTTGATTATATGATCAAAATTTAGGTGTCCAAGTCTCCTATGCCACAACCAACTTTCATCATACTTGCTTAAGTGACATTCTTATTTTTTTTCTTTTAACACATAGACATTATTTTCTGTTCTTATCCCTTTTGCAATCAGTTGTCCTGAACTAAAAGCCTTTATTTTACAGTCTTTAGAAGTAAAAACAACTTCACATCCTTTGTCACAAACTTGACTGACACTTAGTAGATTATGTTTCACACCATCTACAAACAACACATCTTGAGCTTTTCCTTTTCCATTACTTAGGCTTACCATTCCTTTACCTTTTATTTTTCCTGGTGCATCATTTCCAAAAGTTACATTCCCTGATTTGTTTTCACTTAAAGTTAGAAACTTACTTTTGTCTCCAGTCATATGTTTGGAACATCCACTGTCAATATACCAGGGATTCTTTTTTTTTTGGGCTGATAATACTAGTCCACACTTGTCATCTGTTTTCTTCTTCCAAACCTTGACATTTTCAGCAGTGGGGATCAAGTCTGGATTGTATTTCCTTAAGCGTAAGTCTGCAGCTTTATGTCCATAATTATGACAGTTGTAACATTCTGGTTCACTGAATAATAGATCATAACGATTGTTATGCTCATAACTGTTGTTGTGTTTCACATGTGTCTTTCTCCCAGTCATCACATGATTTATAGTCTGTGATTGTTTGTTGCTTGGTTGTCTCAATCTTTGTTGTGGAAGATAGTTATCCATTGAATATCTTGATTGTTCATATCTAAATCTTAAAGAACAGTTTATAGCTTTGTGACCAAAATTAGAGCAGAAAAAACAATAACCATAGAAAAAATCTTTGTACCTTGAAAAAATCTGTCTTCTTTGAGGAGGTCGATTTCTTTTATGCCGATAATCTTTTTGGTCTACAAATTCGGTTCTGGTGCTTTTTCTTTCATTCCTTCTTGGTGGTTGATTTTCCTTCTTTGTTTCTGCAGAGTGACTGTTGTCAATGTTTGAGGATTTGACAAACTTGATAGATTCTGTATTACTTTGATGATCACTACTTGATCCTTCTTCATATCCCAATCCAGCTTTCAATTTTGAATTTCTTTGCTGATTTAGAATGGAGGTTAATCCTTCCGAGGCTTTAATACTTGGCAGATTTTGGTGATACAATCCTTTAAAATTCTCCATTTCTTTTCTGGTTTTTACTATCTCTTCTTCTAAGGCTTCACACCTGACTTTCTTCTCTGACAATTGTTGTTTCAGTATGTCTTCTATTTTCTTTGCCTCTTCTAATTCCACTTTCAACAGAGCAAAGTCTTCATCAGGTTTTTTACTGTCTTTCTCGAACTGTGTCAACAATTGTTTTTGATTTCTGTTCTTAATTCTGAGTCTATCAATTTCTTCCAGTGCACTGATCAGTTCTCCTTCCATATCAACCACAGCTTCTTCATCATTATCATCACTGCCTGTTCCTTTATTATCATAATCCTCTTTGGCCATAAGCATGAAGTCATTTACCTTATCTTCATAGGAAGAGTCATTGTTGGTGTCTTCTGAGGAATTGTCATTATTTGCAACCAAGATTTTTTGCTTACTATATTTCTTGAATTGGTACTGCTTTTCATCATCAGAGTTCTGGTCCTTTTTCTGATGAGGACACTTAGATGCCTTACCACAATTAAAGCATTTGAATGGAAACTTGCCTTGATATTTTCCCGATCCTTTCTTTAACCTTCTCACGAATTTTGCCTCAATATCATCTAATTCTAAATCAATATTCTTGTCTGCTTTAAACGATGCTTCTCTAGTAATGGATTTATCTTTGCTAATTCTCATTTCATATGTAGTGAAAGTTCCTAGAAGTTGATCAATGGACAGAGTTTTGAGATCATTAAATTCTTCTATTGCAGAGACTTTTGGATTAAATTTATCAGGCAGAGATCTTAAAATCTTCTGAACTAAGAGTGAGTCGTCAAACTTCTCACCAAGACCCTTCATGGCATTCACAAGTTCTTCAACTCTTAAAAAACACTTGCTAACTGTTTCATCTTCATTCATCTTTAGTTGTTCAAATTTCAATCTGTATGTTTGAAGTTTGGCATCTTTTACTTTCTCATTTCCTTCATAACTGCTAATAAGTTTATCCCACATTGCTTTGGCAGTTTAAAGATGCATCACCTTTACAAACTCAGCTTCAGCAAGTCCATTCAAGATAGCATTCATTCCCTTAGCATTAAAACTAAACTCTAACTTATTGTCCTTGGAGGCTAGCACAACAGGCTTTGTATATCCAGTCTCTACTACATCCCAAACATCAGCACCCAAGGCCATTAAGTATGTTCTCATTCTAATCTTCCAAAAGGAAAAATTTGTTCCGTCAAATAGAGGGGGCTTAGAGGCTAAAGTCCCTTCATGACTTGTCATGTTTAAGCTTACAGATCTACCTTTGAAGAAAAGGAACCTGCTCTGATACCAATTGTTGAAATTACTAAGACAACTGAGAGGGGGGGGGTGAATCAGTTGTTATTGTGCTTAAACAATATTAAGTCTATTTATACATTCTTAATCTTTCTTCAAGTGATCATCAACATTATACAACATATGGACAATAAAATTAATGAGCATTAGTCACACATAAGGTATACACAGA
>JASDQU010585663.1:52331-67872 GCA_032191745.1 Picea mariana | reverse complement strand
ATATTGAGATCAGGTACCACTTCATTCGTGACTAGGTTCAGAGAGGGGCAGTTCAGTTACAGTATATATCTACAGATGATCAGGTTGCAGATATTCTCACCAAGGCCTTGCCACGGGGCAAGCATGTCTTCTTCAGAGACAAGATGGGCTTGGTGAGGAACACCTTCCTCGGTAAAAGGGAGTGTTGAGATTTGTACCTTGGGAGGTGTTCCCCATGTGCTTTTGACCTCCTTAGCACATGAGGGAAGGACATGACACTTTGTACCTTATACTTTTGTCTATTTTCACTTTGACTTTGGTTAAAGTGAAATTTGGTCACTTTTGGCATAAAGTGATTATTAATTCACAAAGGGGTGAAATTGGAGACATAAGTNAAAGTGATTATTAATTCACAAAGGGGTGAATTTGGAGACATAAGTGGACTTAGGAAACTTAACCCAAAAGTGGGTTTATGATTTAGGGATGCATGGGGAGATCTCAACCATTGATTAGATTGAATCTCCACCGTCCATTTCTAGGTTTCCTAATTGAGGTCTAAGAGGGCGCAAAGGGTCTAAGGAGGGTGCATTCTTCATGGAGAGTTTTTCTTGTTGTGAGAGGAGCACTTGAGCTATGGATATGAGATCAGTTGCATGAGGATTCTTGAGGGAGGCCACTAGCATTCCTTGTGGGAGGCTTGGAGAATCTTTCTTCATTTATTTTACTGGAGCTATTCTACTTCAGAGAGGGGCGCATTAGCTTGGCAGGCTGATTCATTCCTGGTAGGATATCTAGCCATCAGATTGTAGTGAGGTCAGTTGTAGAGTGAGGACATATACTAGAGCTTCATTCCTATTTAGGGGTTTTCAGATCTGACATCACAGTTGGCAGTTGGAGCAGACTTAGTGGTTATGGCAGTTTGCATGAGGGGCACACCATTATGGGGCGCATTTGGTGGATTTGAGCATGTATATCTTCTCTGTTGGAGTTTCTATTGTATCAGGTTCTATCTTGTATTGTGTTTATTGTAACCCTTCATTTTCTTTCTTCATATATACACATAGATCTCAAACTGGTTTTCCCCGGGGGGGTTTGTCCAGGGTCATGTTGACCAAAAATACCTGTGTCTACAAATGCATGATATTAGTTCTTAGATCTGTTCATAATCAGAAATAAACGATGTATTAGGTGTGTTATGTTTATTTGAGTTGCATGTACTAATTTTTATGACAAAAACGACATGCTAGAGCACCCAAATTGAGAACATAACCGTAACAAATCAGCTTGAAAGGATTTGAATTGTTGGTTGTTATAAAATAGTAGAAAACTAAACAAGAAGACAGTGAAACTTAGAGCCTTCCTTTGGTCAAAGACAAACCAAGAAGGCAAGTTGATAGGACCTGGAATTTTCATAGTTGGGGCCAGATGTCACAACCCCGTCTCCCTTTTCTGACCACACTTAATCTGCCATATTTGGCTAAGTTAATGAACGACCCTGTGAGTCACGATCCTACATGGCCCCCAATCCCCACCAAACTTCCTTCAGACATCTCAAATTTCGAGGGTAAGAATGGGGAGGATCCTGGTGATCACGTCACTACCTTTCACCTTTGGTTCTCATCAAACTCCCTTAATGACGATTCTATTCATTTGATATTATTTCAACACACCCTTATCAGAGTTGTTGTGAAATGGTATATTGAGCTACCTAGGGGGGCATATGGGACTTTTAGTCAGTTGGTGATGGTCTTTCTTAACCAAATCTAGTTGCCCATTCGTTATGATGATGACCTAGAATTGTTTTCTACTTTACACCAGGATATCACGACTCATATCTCAGACCATATCCAAGAGTGGCGTAGACAGAAGAGGTTGATTAAGACCCCTATACCCCCGACCTTTCTTTTAGAATGGTTTCTTAAGTATTTGCATGCTCCTATCTTGAAGGACGTTGTTATTTCTGAGGTTGCCACTGAGGAAGAATCTATCTTTAGGACCCAGCAGTTAGATTTGATATATGCTCATTCTGGGATGTTATACCACCTTCTTCCTGATGCACGCTGGCCTACTTATGACCCTAGGCAAAATCCCGGACCTCATGCCGATGGCATCATAGGTTCTGCCAATGTAAAGTCTGCAGACTCGGTGACTAACCAGTTGAAAGAGTTGTATTTAATACAGTCTGCGGGAGGACCAACCTCATCTGTGCCTTGAAATCCCACTCAGTCAACAGATGTACACTCAGTGCAGTTGTCGGCCAACCTGAATGGTAACCAGCAACCAGCAGGGAATAAGAAGAAAGGACATAATAACCATAAGGGTGGAAAAAATGGTAATAAACCCAAGGAAAATAATGAGAAGACAAGTAGTAATGTTGGAGAGGGAAAACGAGAAAATTCTAAGGTGAAGTTTCCTTGTAAGCTTTGTACAGATGATCACCTTACCCATTTGTGCCCCAAACTTGCAGAAGTTGTGAGGCTATTAGCTCAATCACTCGTCGTGCTAACAAATCCATTCCCAAATAATCATCACTTAGCCTCGAGCTCCTCAAATGCCATAAATGTGGCTGGTGGAGGTCAAAACCAACATTCGCAAGATGGTGACCGTTTATGTATCAATATGGTCGATGCAAAAATAGATGTAGTCACTCGATCTCAAGACTATAGTTCTAAACAAACTAATCCTGGTATAGAATCTCCTCCTCCTCTGAAGATGACCTTAAAGATTGAGAAACCAGAGCCACCTCCTTGTATTCTGAAAGGATTACTCAATCTCTCTACCCATAATCCAAATGGTATATCCACCCAGAACTACTCTATTGTTAAGGACCTGGGTCAAACCCCTTGTGAAATGTCAGCTTTGGAGGTACTCCAAACATGACCTTCATAGAGGAATGCCTTACTCTCTTCTTTAGGAGCTCTAGAACCCAGTGGCTCAAAGATTATCAAGTTTGATGTCACAGATGTTAAGCCTCACTTTCCTTACCATGTGGCTTTCCAAATCCATGTAGAGTATTCAAAGTATACCATCAAATGTTCGGTTGTTGATGAAGGCACTGCTATGTGTGCGATGTCCCTAGTTTGTTGGAAAGCTCTGAGTTCTCTGACCCTTTCCAAGTCATTGAACATGTTGACTGCTTTCAAAATTCATTCCTTCCGCCCTCATGGTATTATCCCTGCCTTTCCAGTCCATTTAGGTGGGAAGAAAGTAGACGTGGAATTAGAGGTAGTTGATGCGCCTCTTGATTATAACCTGCTACTAGGTCGCAATTGGACTTATGCTATGATCGTCGTAGTTTCATCCATCTTCCATACTCTTTGTTTTCCTCATGAAGGGAAGATTGTGATGATTGATCAATTATCCTTTGTGTACTCTAGTCCTAATTCATCTCTTGTACAGTCAATCCCTGTGATCAACAATTCTCAACCGACAACTGAGAATATTGGTGTCGAAATGTATTCTTCCCTTATGGGTACTTTCGACTTCTCGGCACCGAACCACCACATTTATGCCATGTCCAGTAGGCCCATATCGACTGGGAGGTCCATTCCTTTCTACACGTCTTATTTTAATGATCCATGGACCCTACCTTCCTCGACTTTGTCTTGTGAGGGTCAGTCACATGCTGGGATGGCCATGCCACTATCGGCAGCATAGATTGTGTATCAAGTTGTTCTCAACTCTTACGTTGATCCTGATCTTGTTCCATCGCCGACGAACAAGGAGGATCTCATGTCTAGGCCCATGTGGGCCAATTCATTGTATTGTTCACATGATTGCCTCTATGGGACTTTGCCTTCAGATGAATCCATCATTGAAGCCATGAATGGTTCTGACAAACCTTGGGATGATATGCATCACCGCCCTTATTTTCTCCCAGAGCTTGAAAGAATCAAACCAGACAACTTTTGTTCTACTTTGAGTGAGATATTCGCTCACACCATAGTTCCACTTGATATGCACGGCATTTATGTCAAAGGAAACATGGTGATTATTTCTCCAACCATTCAGATCGACATCTCTCGTACCCCTAATTAGGTTGAAAATGTAAATATCGGTGTGGATTGTTCACCAGAAGAAATCTTGATCTACATCGAGCTCTTCAAGGAATTATGAAACATATTTGCTTGTTCCTATGAAGAGATGCTAGGGATAGACCCTCGTATTGTCGAACATGAGATTAAAACTTATCTGGATGTTAAACCTGTTCAGCAACATCTTAGAGTTGTCAACCCTTTAAAGGCCCCTGCTATTAAGGCAGAGGTGGAGAAGCTACTTAATGTTGGATTCATCTACCCGGTTCCCTTGACCGAATGGGTATCCAACCCCATTCCTGTAGATAAGAAGAAAGGAACCATCTGTGTGTGTATGGATTTCCATGACTTGAACAAGGCATGTATGAAAGACAACTTTCCCACACCTTTCATCGATCAGATTCTCGACGAGTGTGCGGGAAACGAATTATTTTATTTTATGGACGGATTTTTCAGCATATAATCATATTCAAATCAAACTCAAGGAACAACACAAGACGGAATTTATTTTTCCTTGGGGTACCTTTGCGTACTAGTAGATGCCTTTCGAACTTAAAAACATTGGACCAACCTTTCAGCATGCCATGACTTCCAATTTTCATGATCTTAAGCACATAGTGGAAGCTTACCTTGATGATCTTGCTGCTCACTCTCGTAAGAGAGCGGATCATGTTATTCACCTTTAGCTTGTTTTTGAAAGATGTCATTATTATAGAATCTGGGTGAACCCTCACAAGTGCATATTTTGCATTAAGTTTGGTCATCTTTTAGGTTTTCTAGTTTTTGAGACTAGAATCATGGTAGATCCACTTAAGGTTGAGGCAATACTTTAGTTTCCTCCCCCGCACACGATTAGACAACTTCAGGGTCTACAGGGGAAAGCTAACTTTCTTCATAGATTTATAGTGAACTATACCACTATCACTAAATGTTTCATGTGTCTTTTGAAGAAGGACACCCCTTTTATCTGGGATGAGCGATCCCAGGAGTCCTTCGATGCTTTGAAGAAAGCTTTGGTGTTAGCACCTCTACTGAAGCCTTCTGACTATGGTAGAGATTACTTTCTTTATATTTCCACATCCGAGGATACGATTGGTATGGTTCTGGTTTAGGAGGATGATGAGCTCCATGAGCACATCATTTACTATCTTAGTTGAACTTTGCTCAATCCTGAACTTAATTATACTCATGTTGAAAAGCTATCTTTGGTTGTCGTTCACGCAGTCCAGCGTTTGCATCATCATATATTACTTTGTAAGACTACGGTGGTTGTTAATGTCAATCCATTTCAATACGTCCTTACCTGATGTATCATAGGGGGAAAATACAATAAATGGATTCTCATTTTACAGGAATTTGATTTTGATTTCGCTTCTGAGAAATCCAAGAAACCCTATTATTTGCAGAGCTAATATCTGATTTTCCACGATTAGATGAGGACGTCATCCATGTTGATTCGTTTGCAGACAAACACATTTTTCTTGTCTCGTCATCAAACCCTTGGTATGGAGATGACTTGTCAAGGTCTAGTACGATAAGTCTGTCTATCCTCGATTATTCGTTGAGGGTGACTAGGTCCTCTTATATGATCAAGCCAAAGAACCACTAGGGGAAGGCAAGTTTAAACCCATGTGGCAGGGTCCTTATATCGTGCTACGTGTTCTAGAAAAAGGATCCTATGAATTAGAATATTATGAAGGGAATAAGTTGGTCGAGCCTAGAAATGGGCTCTACTTGAAAAGATATTATGCTTGAGCCCTAGGCTTTAGTGGAACTCTCTTTATACTAATGTAATTTAGTGTATATATCTCTTTTATTTTTCGTCTTCGATTTGCTTATCAATTTTTCACTTGGTTGACAGATTTCAACGGAGTCATCAGTCTACTTAGGATTTGCAGACGGAGCCAGTTGTCACACACAGAACGTGGCTTCCATCGCTTGGGTGGTTTACTCACCCAAGGGTCTATTGGTGTCTTCAAGAGGCGTATTCCTAGGGCCATCCACGAATCATGTGGTCGAATATAGCGTCGTTATAGAACTTTTGCGTGATGTTATCTCACATGGAATTCGTTCATTAGAAGTTCGCATGGATTCCCAGTTGGTAGTACGTCAGTTGAACGTTCATTACCACGTGTGTGATTCTACTTTACTCTAACGATTCCTACGAGTACGTATTTTAGAATGACAATTTGATTTTATTACATATTATCATATTCCTAGGAATTCTAATCATGTATCTGACGCTTATGCTAACTTTGTTTTCAATTGCCATTTGTCACATAATTAAAAGAAAAGAAAACCATCTAATCAATGTACACATTGTAAACTATAAGTAAATCCGAAGATCCTCTTTTATATATTTTAACAAATATGGTGTTTATAGTACAAAATGGGGCTAACACCCTCAATACATATACAACCAGTATTACAATATCCCACGACATCTACGCCTATGGCGTCGTATGTGTGTCATTGTAGAAAACCACAGCATTTGCGAGACGCCAAAAGAGTCGCACCCATGCCCTAGGTACACCAACCACCTGTCCTTGCATGGCTTCAGGCATATCCTCTAACTGAACCATGGGTATCCTATGAGTCAAACACGATAGGTTGCCCTATACGTTTTGTAGGACCCTCTCGGCCTCTCCTCCCGCCGCTTTGTCTCCCCGGTTCCTCCGTCGATGTTGATGGAAACCCTCTGGCTGTCATGGACCCACGTCTGCAGCACACAAATGTCTAGTCAATACTTAAGAACCATCCAAAAATATTTTTTTCCTAATTATACAAAAATACAAAAAAACAAAATATGTAAAAACTTTTGACATACCTATGCCACCGTAGGCGGACCCTGGTGGAAGTGGCATGTATGAATCTCCTTTGAAGTCGATCCCCTCATAGGGATAGTCATCCAGAGCGATGACCTGTCGTCTCCACCAGTATAAAAATTCCTCATTGTAGGTTGTCAGCATCCTACCTCCTCCCTGTCGCCTCATCACCTCGGTCCACCGTGCCATGGCTGGATCGCAAGGCCCTCTCGAGAGAATCTCAACTCTAGGTCTTGTTATCACATATAGTTTTCAAGGGCAGAAAGTCATCCAAGTTCATGGTATGCACAGGAAGCATCTGAGCATAGCATGTAGAGCAGCTCATTTCAGGCTTAAAATACAAATAGGCAGGTTGAATTTTGTCAGCGGTGGAGATTCCAAGAGCATTCCATATTAACGACCCCCGGGTATTCGGGATTTCAAATTTGCATGAAGTATAGCTCCATGAGAAAGGTCGAAGCCCGAATTCCTGAAGAAGATCTCGGTCATCGATTCGAAAAGGGAATATCCGATCCATTGATCTGAAGAGGGCATATTTGAGCTATTGATCGTAAATCCTCGCCCAAGATCACAAGATCGACGACCACAGTCCATTGCAGGGACGTGATGTGCTTGGGCGATAGTTTTCTTGAGAGGCCCTGCAATTGAAGTCATGGTTTGGAAAAAGTAATGCATGGAAAAAGGTGGTGGATTTCAGGCTCAAAAGCGGTGTGAACCCAAACCACCTTTGAGCGGCCCCGCAATCACACATTTTTATAGCGTCCTATCCAAGAGAAGCATGTGGTCAGCCCCTAGGAATTAAGCCATGTTTCAATCCTGATAAAAGGAAGTTGATGAAGTGAGGCAGTATTTGAGACCTCGTCTCACCCCATAAATGGAAATCCGGGAAGGACTAACAGAGAAGAGCTTGGATCTAGAAGGCATGCGTAGAGGAGACTGCATGCGTAGTCTGACCGAGAAGACACAGGCGTATGGCATTGGACAAGAAACTCGAGCACACCTATGTTGGGTGAATTTTTGAGTATATGTATATAGTCTTGATATTTTTTTATGGTCGATGGTCGAGCTATGCTCCAGCATTGTAATTTTTTTATAAAGCACGTTGGTTATATGGTTATGTAATTCAATATGAGACTTCTGGTTTAATGAAAGTTAGCTTCCTGTTTCCATGCTTTATTGCCTCCGATACTGAATTTTCATGATTGAAGGATTCACATGGATGTTTATGAATGAGTTGTAATGGATGTTAGATTATAGCCCCGTTATATCATTTTCAGTCTCCTGAACTCCAAATCCAAGAAGATCTTGTTTTCTAAGTTTTTCCTCCTTAGGTTGCTGGAAGACCTGTCGTCTAGAGCAGACCTTTGATTTTCTCCTCAATTTCTTCCTCCTACTCACCCTTACTACAACTTGTTGTTGGGCCCAAGATATGATAATTTTTATGACGGTTATTATGCACTTTTGCCACATGTACATATGCGTTTTTCATCTTTTGAAAGAACTTTTTGAAGAATTTCATGTTAAAATGATATGATCAACATAAGGTAAGCCTGATTCATGTTTAATAATTGTATCGAGCATAATTCATCATTTTTTCATGCTTCCAAGGATCTCATTCACATTTTTGGTGTTACAGGGCAAAATCAGAAGGCGTTTTTCCATCCAGCACTCTGTCCAGTACTTCAACCGGCACTATTACAGGCAGAAAATTTAAACATTAATTTTTGGGAGGATGAAGTCGAATATGAAAAATCCGTCACATGGGTTTTGTGCACAGTATACCCAATTAGGTCCCTTGCAGGTTGTTTCCTGAAATTGTGAACGGATTAAGAGTCGTTCGTGGTTCTCAGTTTCGACACTTGATCTGACACTTGATCTGACATTCGTTCCGACACTCATTACAGCACTCGATCCGGCACTCATTCCGGCACCCAGTATTTCACAAAAACACAAGGTGAGTTGGAGGTTATGGCATTGGCGTCCAGTGATGGTAGATTTTTTTGTTTTCTTTCTTTCATGAATAGGCCTAGAGACCCACAAGGTAGATACATTAAATCAAAATCCAACCTTTCAACCAAGGTTCCTTCCGATCTCTTTGGGGGAAGGAACGTTCCACTTATAAAATCCACAGACTGATACCGAAAAATGGGAGCTCGCTTAACCCAAAGAGTTAAAGCAGTCTCTAAAGAGACTAAAACAAGGAGCACTATAGAACAAGAAATTGAGGCATCGGTAATAGTGGGACAGGAGGCAAGACCACTCAAGCTTTCTGCATAACCAAACAGTACAACCTTTGTTTTCTTACCACCATCATGAGATCCTAACTTTGTGGACATCATCTTTGTGTGAAACAAGTTTTATCAAATGAAAAGATGAATTCGAAGATGACCATTAGTTTGGAAGAACTCTCTCAAATCCTAGCAACATCCAGGATTTCTTCTTTTCAAGAAGAACATATTTTGGCAGCAGACAAAAGTGTATCTACCTCTCCTGAAATATTAGAAGAATCAAGGTTCTATGAGCTACAAAATGATCTTCCTTTCCAAACTGTGAAGGAAGCTGAAAACTTATGGACTACCTCTGGTGGAGAGCAATCACTAAGACCTGAGATTGAGGATTTCTCAACTACCATCTCAACAGATCCTTTATGTATTTCAGAAATCAATCATCCAAAAGAAGAGGATCTGCATAGCATGATGAAGGAGAGCATAGAAATTATTGTTGATAAACATCAAGATTACATTGAAATTTGGTTTCAAGAGGTCATCAGGCCACAATACTATTCTCTTATCCAACACCTTTTGATGCCAAAACAAGTAGGTTGGTTGGTTCTTCGTATCTAGGTAATCATTGTGGTAATTTTTTCATATATGGATATGAGTATGTTCCTTATCTTTCTCCGCACATGGTTACATTGGAAGCGTTCTTACACTTGAATATAGATTTTTCCTTTCTTTTAAGGTAGGGTAGGATAGAAAATAAAAGTTGCATGTTGTTAGTTTAGCTTAGAGTTTAATGCAGCCTCATTTTACATTTTCTTTTAATAAAATAACTATGAGATACATGTTCCGGTGACTTGATCTCGTTAGTCTTTGATATTTTAGAGTGTGTGTTTTTTTTTTTAGAGACTTATGTAGATATTTATTTCACCAGGAGTATACAGTTTCAAGGAAATATAAAAGAAGGATTTGTCTTCGAAACATTTCTATACTTGGACCTTGTTGTCTACTAAGCATCAAATGAATAATGACTTGTTGTACTTAACCATGTTTTTGAAAATATTTTAATCTTCTTGTTCTTAAGGCATTTTAAAAAGCAGTTGCTCTTGAAACTCTTCACCACTGTATAAGGAAGTATTACCATAACTATCAAGCCTAGAGGTCTCTCATACAGTTTTTCCAAGAAACCTAAGAAGTGAGTCAAGTGTCTTTATCAAAGAGAAACAAGGAGGTCTGATTAGCGGTTAGTCATGGAAACATCACAATAACTTACAAAAGAAGAAAGTAAGTTGAGCCTAGAGATACCTTTCTATTCTTTCTCAATGGAACCATCCACTACACACTAAATAGCTTGATTATATCATATATTTAGATAGGCCACGTCCGCTTAAGTACCCCTTACATCCAAACAATTACTAAGGAATATAATGGAAAGTCATCCTCTAACATAAATACCATCCCAATTGAAAAAAGAAAGAAAAAGTTGTTTTCAGAGTTGTCCCCCCATTCTCTTTCATAAAGAAATCTTATATTAAAATCTTAAAAGATGGAGGGCGAGTCTCTAAGGGTGTAAGAGGCTAACCCACCGACATACTGAATAGGTCTGCTGGCAGCAGGTACCAGCGTGTGGTATGACTAGGTAAACCCGTCGGGGTACTGAACAGGCTTGCTGGCGACGGGACATTCTATCTAGCGAGGATGGTAATCTGACAAAAAATAAATAATAAATTTAAACTTGTCCTGATTTACGACAATAATTGTAGACAAAGATGACATGAAGTATGTATGGTTAAGCTAAGGTTAATGAACTCCATAAACTTGCCATTGGGAACTAACTTTGAGACTATCTTGGAACTCCATAAACTTGCCATTGGGAACTAACTTTGAGACTATCTTGAAACTCTCTTGCCTACCTCTTCTTATATATATATGGGATCTCTTATCCTATAGGTGGGGCCATCTTCTAACCGTCTCGTCAGAGCAATCTGTGAAATGTATCTTTACACTTTACAAACTGTAAATCTTCAATTATCAGGAGAACTGACTGGTTTCATATATTTTTTATTGTGAGGTGTCATAATACTTAGGTGTGGGGGAGGGGTTCATGAGTTGACAAATGATAACATTTCCTAGAAGAAATAAATCTTTGTAAAAATTCATGTATTGTTTTCATGATACAGGTTATTACAGCAACGGTCATTTTATTTTGAAGTGCTAAACTCCTATGTGCTATAAATTGTTGTATATGTCCTTAACATACCACACTGTTGGTTTAAATTTGTTACAAGTCATTCATTGTAGGTTTGAAATTACATTACTCTTAGCCTGCCTCAACTCCTATTCACTGTGTTGGTGGCCTCTGAGGAATCAATTGCCTCAGCCACAAAGCTCCCAAGAGTTGGAGACCGTTGATTGAAACACCACCAATTTCCAAGAGCAAGCTATAACAGGGTTTTCAAAGTCATCACCAATCATCACCAGATTGATTACATGTGAAGTTAGATATTCCGTCTTTAAAGCCTATCAATTTCAATTATTAGCTCACTTTAAGTTCAATAAGTCATTGTAACTTTCCCTTTTACTTCTTGAAGAGTCTAGAGAATATGTCTTCCCAAGTGAGGAAGGATGTAACCAATCCCCATAAAAAATTATTTCACCACGGCCTTATCAAACTACTTGTCTTAGCCAAGTTGGAAAAAATAGGGGAAAACATGGAATGAGTTCATTTACCAATTTGCAAACCCTCATCTTACAATCAAGACTAGCAAGAAGACTCTTGATCTAGGGACTGTTACTCCACCCAAACCCTCATGCTCAAGCTATTCCTTTATCGGAGAAACTTGTTGATACCCCTACAGCCTCATCAGGCAAAAGGACCAAGAATCCTATTTCTAATTCATGGCACGAGGATGTTCCATATCTTCAGTCCGGGGGGAGTTTTCCTGATCTAAAAATGCTAAGCATTGCCCATTTTTATAGCAAACCAATGAGAAGAGGATGTAGGATTTCTGTCAAAATTTCATCATATTGTTCTTTTACAAAGTCTTGGGATATTATATCAGCATTTGTTTGTATCGGTATGCTAAATGATATATTGCTGACATCATTGTGTGTTTTATAAGCTCATGTGCATTTTTATGTTTATTGTATAGAAGACTACTTATACTTAACTACTCTTTGTGACAAATACAGAACGATTACAACTGTTAAATACTTATTGTCATATGTATTCCATGTTTATGAAAAGAGGATCAGTTATATTAATGACAGACAATAACAATTCTCTTGTTCACCATGTCTACCAAATACAAACCAAGCCTTTTGTTCGTATTTGCCAGTTCTCTTAGTCACCAGTGATCAAATTTACTCTTTCATGTGATTGATCGGATTATTATGTCAAATTGTTATATTTTCAAAATAAAATTCTCAAATACAATTTGACATATATTGGTTGTAAAATTTTCATTAGTGTGTCTAGGTGTCATTACTACTCCCTCCATGCATCCAAGGTCATAATTTTTCATCATGGTCATGTCATCATTCCTTGTCATAAATTTTCCAATGATTGTCTTGGTCAAAGTTCTACTTCAAAAAAACATTTTGTATTAAGGAATATGAATTTGACAAAAGTGAAAGAGACTTTTGTCAATAATAGACCAAGAAACAAAAACCTCCTTCAGTTTATGCACAAGTTTTATCATTTGAGAGAAATTCCCCAAATACAGTCGCTATAGGAGGGTTTTCTGCACATTTTGACAGTTTGACTTCAAGTCAGTTTTTCAGAGGGTTGGAGAAGGCCTTTGTAGTTCTTGATGGTTCCATTCTGTATAATATATCATAAAATTTCCACCCATACCACTTTCAGCCCAAAATTCCTCTGGGAAGGCCTCCAAAATTCCTATCAAAGATCACGTTGTGTTTCTACTAAGAAGCATGTTGCGCTTCTGCAAGTTTTGAGTAACCAACTTCAAGCTGGGATTTTGAACAAATGGGAAAGTAATTTTGAAACCTGGAAGAATTTTTTGTTCATAACATACCAAAATACAATAAATATACGTTATGGTTTTCGATATATTCTATCATCTGAGAGGCCTATACTTTCGGAAAATAAATCACTCTATTTTTCTTGTTTTAGTCATATTTCCGTTTCATGTTTTCCTAACAAATGAAAGTGAATTTTTGAAAACAAAGAGAGGTTTTTACCAAGAACATATTGAAAAACAATAACCTCTCTCAGTTTAAAAAAATACATTATTTTTTTGTATATATTCAATTCTCTTAGATGCCTAGTTTTTCAGGAAATAAAATACTATGTTTTTTCTATTTTATACATGTTTTCTTTTCATGGTTTCCTAACAACTGAAAGTGAATTTTTGAAAACCAAGAGATTTTTTGGTCAAGAAAATATTCAAAAACAAAAACCTCTCTCCATTTTTACACAGTGCTTACTTTATTGTAGTTACAGGTGTCACTTTGATACCTATTTTTTAGAAATTCGCCAGGCCAGAATTGTTGCGCTTATGGGAAGTTAGTTTTGGAACTAATTTTGCAGAGGTAAAATTGTTGTTCTTCATGGTTTAAAGGATAAAGGGTATAATATACATTGCAAGGATTCCTCACATGTCATCAGTAGCCTCCAAAAACTCTAAACCCTCCAGTTCAAACTTAGAGAGCATGAAACATTGAGTTGTCATTTACACCATGATAGTGTTGTCCTACAAGCCAAGATGAATTATCTACAGTGTTAGGCTAATGATATTAACTGTCACCAATAATAGTCTCTGGATGCAATTGAAACATCACAAAAAACCTAAGCCAAAAATCCCCCAGGCAAGAGGGAGAAGCTTCTAAAGCTAATCCACCCCCTCCTTCGCAAGTTTAGTCATAAAGGGCAATTTCTTTTTGTTTGCAGTGGGACCTGCAAAATCTTAGGTGTGGGGGAAATGTTGGGCCCGAGATATGATCATTTTTATGACAGTTATTATGCACTTTTTCCACATGTACATATGTTTTTTTCATCTTTTGAATGAGCTTTTTGAAGAATTTCATGATAAAACGGTATGATCGACATAAGGTATGCATGATTAATGTATAATGATTGTATCGAGCATAATTTATCATGTTTTCACGCTTCCATGGATTTGATTCACGTTTTTGGTGTTACAAGGAAAAATCACAAGGCGTTTTTCCATCCAGCACTCTGTCCAGTACTTCATCCAGCACTATTACAGGTAGCAAACTTAAACATTAATTTTTGAGAGGAAGAAGTGGAAGCTGAAAAATATGGCACATGGGTTTTGTGCGCAGTATGCCCAATTAGGTCCCATGTGGGTTGTTTCCTGAAATTATGAATGGATTAAGAGCATTTTGTGGTTCTCAGTTCCAACACTTGATCCGACACTTGATCTGGCACTTGTTCCGGCAGTCGATCCGACACTCGTTCTGGAACCCAGTATTGCACAAAAATGCAAGGCGAGTTGGCGGTTATGGCATTGGTGGCCAGTGATGGAAAAATCGCGCACATGGGTTTTCTTCATGATCTCCCCCTCCAGCTACTAAGCTCAAGACAACTCGATTTCAGTTGTCCAAAGAAGGCAATTATTGGCTCACTCAGTTTCTGCAGTTAGGGCACCATTAATGAAATTTACCAATTTTAGAAGCGGTTCAAAACTCCTGTGGTCGACCACTTGGTATGTAAATCTTATAAATACCACCGTGGTGGTCATACAATAGCTAAGGAGCAGTAGACAAAGTAGAGGATGGAGATAAAAACATTTTCTTCTGTTTTTGCATTTTTCAATTGGCAGAATTGTATAAGACTGTGTTTTTCAAGTTTTAATGGTGAAATCATTTTTTTGAGCTCGTGGTGTGCGTCTGAGAGGTGACCACGACTTGTTGGGGGGGGCACCAACAGTTTGGTAACTGTTCTCTGTGTTATTTATGCATTTAATAGCTTAGATGTCTCTTTATTTCATGTACATGAACTGTTCCTTCATTTCTTTAATTTGTTGTTGTAGTTTAACTGTTTTAATTCTCTTTTGCAGGTCAGTATGGAGGCTTTTTGTTAATATGCATTGATTTTATAATTAGGAACGAGTTTTCAAACTCATACACTAACCCCACATGCATTTACATGTTAGATTATGCTTTGATTTATGATTGTAGAATCTAGTTTAAAACAGAGCTTGAAATAGAATAGAACAGAAATTTGAGTTTATGTTTTCTTTAACGAGGTTTCTGATCTGAAAATAGAAGGCTGACTTGTTATGCTATGCAAGCACCCCTACTTCATTAAAATAAACTTTACAGGACCTTGCTTCATGTGTTAAAATATGCAAAATAAACTTATGTGTTAAGTTCATGTATCGTCTTGTAAATGATTTTGTGCGAGCAAATGTTCTTTTAGATGGTTAAATATGTACTTGAAATAAATACACAGCAACACAACTTGCAACAAATAAACCATCAAACGCACAACAAGAAC
>JASDQU010585663.1:34944-45315 GCA_032191745.1 Picea mariana | reverse complement strand
CGTAGGTGAAACAAGAATATATTTGTTCTCTTCTAAAATATTTTCAACCTGCTTCTACTAGATAGAAAGGTCTTGGGCTGAGGCTACAGTGGACGTAATGTCTTTTTGTTCACCTTCTGACTGAATCATGAAGATGATAGACTTTATGGTATGGGAGACTACTTTGCAACACTATTTTTCCGAGACATTAGTTGAAACTACCTATGGTACCTTGTATAGCTAGCCCCCTAGAGTAACAACGACACTATGGGGTCGAGACTCATAAACAACATGACTCTTTCACATATATGGCTGACCTAATAGAACATCACATACTTCCAGTGGGGAAACATCACATAATGCATCGTCCTTGAAGGGATTTGTTGGAACACATATAATCCTAAACTCCGAGCTTTACTCTCACAACTTCATCCTTCCTAAAGAGGCAACTAAAAAATCAATTTCTGAATGTTTAAATCAAATTTATTTTGGGTCGTACGACACGTATGATAATTGTTGTTAATGAAGTTCCCCCGTTTGATCGAATGATCCTCTTTTTCCCAAAATTTTGGAGCCGCCTGATCATTAAAGATTCAATTCACTAAAGGTCACTTTGGAGCTTCGTGCTTAGGGAGTTTTGATAGGTCTTAACGTTTAAAGTCCCAACACCCAAAAAGTGTCTATTATCACTGTTCATAAAACTTTAAAGGAAACTAGTCATAGTACATGTGTACCTTTTGAGTCTTCCCTGGGTTGACACGTGGCATCCATTTCCGACCTTTTCATGTGAAGATTCATACAATTTTAAGTGACATGTGGCACCCCTTGGTCTTGACACTTCATATAAAATTATGTCATGTTTGACACGTCACTATGGGTAATGCTCTTTTGGATATATAACAAAGAGCTAACTCGCAAATCCACGAAGCATCAAAAAGTCGAAATATTAACTCTTAATTAGTTAAGTTAAGCTTGGTCAAAAGACAATTAATGACTCCGTGCTTCAGAGTTCGGACATTTACCCTTCATCGTATCCTAAAATCTCCGAAGTCTGAGTTTTCGAAGCGTCGAGACTTAAATAGGTCTAATTAAAACTTAAAATCAATTATGGGATAATTAATCATTTCGCAATTTCGGGTTTCGGGGATTTCTTTTCGAGCTACTTTTAAAATCCTCGAAGTCCAAATACCCAAAAGTACTTAAAGTTAAAACATGATTAATTAAGGTTTTAAAAGAGATTATCTAGTAATTATCCTTTCGCGGATTCGCGATTAGGGAAATTTCAAATTTGTTTCATCCAAAACTCTTGATCGCGAACCACTGATATTAATGGCATTTATCACAAATCAACGGTAATGATTTCAACATAGATTGTGGATCGCTAGCTAGAATTTCTCATTAAGGTAAATAAATTTGTCGTCAGTAAAGGTATTCTCGAATCAATACACCTGAGGTGAATAAGAGTGCTTGATTTTGAATTCGATTTTCATCTGCACAAAATAGTAAGTTTTTTCCAACTGAGAAGCTCACGCATTCCCCTGTAACAGGTAATCCCGTTTCGATTTTATCGATATCATGGCACCACAGAATATGGCTAAAGCAGTTGGTGAAGGTGAAAATCCGAATGCAGAAATTCTGTCAGATACCTCACTGAGAGCCATAGACACTGTGAAATCTTGGACATCGGCGTTTGATATTCTGGAGCATGAGATTATGAATTGCCTAGAGGATTTTGGCGTTGAAGTGAATGACACCCATGAAGCTAAAATTAGGGACATAGCTCTGTCAGAGCTACACAAAATAGCTGCGTGGCCAAGACTCATGCAATATAAAGACATGATAAGGTGGGCCTTGGAAAACGTTGACATTCAAACTAGGAGCATTTACAACTCTCAAAAGGTTGTTGTTGGGTCTTTCCAACCAGAAAACATACAAGTAATGTATAATCTATCCCCTGATTTTAAATATAATCACAATGTTGCATTCCTACTAGAGTTTGAACAACAGGAGTGTATACAATATGATAAAATATATCTAGATATAATCAAGACCTGGTGGGGGCACCCGGAAAAATTCAGAGCCCACGCTCATGGCATTTATGCCACAACGTCGTTGGATACCCATATGATTTATGTAGCTATGATGCTCTGTAGGCTATTTGGGAAGAAGAGCCCCACTCATTTCTCGGTAGCATGGGTGCCAATTATGCATGAGGTGGCCGAGGGATACTCTTTCAACTGGGCCAATATGTTGTCGGATAATTTGGCCAAATAAATCACCAAATACCAGATGGCTAAATCAAAGGGACAGTCTGCCCCTTTCTACATGTCTACATATATTATGGATGCTATTTTCTTTATGACCCCTTTTCCATTGATGAACTAGAGATAGGCCCTGGCCAAAGCTGAACCTATCCAATTCTATCACTCCAAGTTGTGGGAAGACAAGGCCAAATATTTTTTCTATGAAATATGCGATCATGTAGTGGTGCCCATTCATGTAGCTTTATATGGTTGCCCACCCCCTCGGATTTCAGATAGAATTATGGGACACTTGGGAAAAATAGAATATTGGTACATTGAATAAAAAATTTCTTACATCAGGGTTTTCGGGTGATCTGTCCCCCCCATGCTCTCCTGAGGTTTTTACCAGATTGGCTAGTATGCCAAGAAGTGGCTTATCAAACAGTGATAGGGGGCATCAACAAGAAATTGAAAGTAGCCCAGAAAAGGGTATGGCCTACCTTCCCTCTCCAAGTTGGTATGTTTTCATTACTAAACTTCGACCACTCCAAAGTGGAAGCGACAATTCTGGAGGATGTCAAGTTAGTTGATATCGAGTTTAAAAGGCACGACCCACAGAAAATCATGGAAAACCACCTGGACCAATACAAACTAAAGAAATATGTGCACGAGAATTCCCCACATGATGAAATATTTAGGGGAGCTAGGTCATATGAGGAAGTACTGAACAGAGTCCAAGCTCTATCCCCAGATCAACAGGTCAGTTTGTTCAGTTTTCAAAGGCACAGAAGAAACAACTTTCCGAAAGTATTACAGGGAGAGCCAGTAGCACCTTCGTCTACATAGAAAACTATACCTATGGGTTTTGAAACAGGGAGCTCCGGTAGGCAGGATACTGAGGAAAACCCGAAGAAAACCAAATTTTTAATGCAGAAAGTGGAGGCTTCATCATCAAATCCATTAAGCACTCAAGAAAAAGCTCAGCTTGAAGCTTTTCTAAAGCAAGGGAAGGATACGTCTCCTTCTACACTAGGAAAACCTATTTCCCATACTTCTAAGAAACAACCATCTATGGAGATAGGTTCCCCTATTGCTTCATTGACACCATTGCAGTCAAGTTTTAGAATTCCAAGTTTCAAAGTCATTTTTATAGGTGATCTCACCCCAATTTCGCCTGAAGAGATGCCTCCTTCAGACTTCTTCTTCAACAAGAAAAGGAGAGCCATTGTCAAATGAGAAACACAACAGAAAGATGGAGTGATAGTCAAAAGGAAAAGAATGGTGTATGATGGACAGAACTGAGATGATACAAAATTTTCAAAGGAAGTTGCAGGTTCATTGGGTGCTTTCGCCACTGCTAACCAATGGTCCATGGAAAATTTGGCTGAACACATGTTACGAGGAAAGTCTCTCTATGGTTAGGGTGAACCACAACGTATAGGTATGACTGCAGAAATTGACTCAATTCCAGCATATGCTATATAAAGTAATGTGCAAGAGAGATAAGAACGAGGCCTACCTCGTCCAAATGTTTGATGATGTCTACTGTTGAGCACTTCAACCCAAATCTTGATACCTGCAACAAGTTATCAACAAGCAAGCAGAGCAAGCATATAGTGATAATATAAAAGGTTAGCACATTAGATAGCATAATCCATTAATATACATGATCAATAGAAGTATTTCAAGCCTAGAGATCCTACCACTAATGAATGCACCTTTTTTAGTGAAAATATAGTGAAAACATGTTCATCAATATAGGCATTAATATAGTGAAAACATGCCTAGAGATCAATATACAAAAAAAACATGCCTAGAGATCCTACCACTAATGAATGCAAGCCTCAAGATACTCATAAGACTCTAGGCCCCATTTCCAGAATAAATGGGCTGATGTCGATGGAAAGAGACCCGCTGAAAGGAGAACATTAAAGCATCTCTCATCAGTCAACACGAGGTACAAACCAGGAACTTCATGGTTTGGTGGAAATCGGACAAAGAACAAGTTCATGGACCAACAAACCTGTGCATATTTTGCATGTTCCAAGTGCAAGCGATACATGAAAAAGATCCTCTGAATAGCAACCAATGATGAAAAACTGCTGACAAAGGTGAAGAAACCACCAATAAGGCTAATGCCATCCAAGACACTGCATGAATCCCAATGTGTGAACAGATGTCTTGCCGTCGAACCTAAGGGAAACCACCCAGTCAACGACCAATGATGAAATGTTGTCTGTTGGGTTCAAGGTTACCTACCAATGATGAAAGTAGCGTCAGGGTGCATGATAGGACTAAAGTATCATGTGATTCTGAGGCAAACTAAGGGTATGGCCAACATGCAAAGTCAATAGTTATGAGGAGTGGATGACACAGGTTGATAGAATTCCTTTGAACAAGAGCATGAGACATATGGTGGACTTTAGCAGCATAGACCCAATGATAAAATCATGAGATGTAGGAGGCATCAATGAAGTTCTATGTAGATACTGGAAGAGTAACTAGTCGATAGAGAAGACTCTGTAACGAGCTCAACTTCCTAAGGCCATGATAAACCCAAAATTATGAAGAAATGAATCAAATAATTGTGTTCTCTGTTCAAAGGAGACACGACTGCTGCCAATATAAGATAATACTCTCTTCTTGCCTATATTTTTTGTTTTTTGATAACAAATGAATGCTATGATATAGAGGAGGAAACGAGTGTCGCAAGTAAGAAAAACTAGTTCTGGCAGTGGAACGTACCTATGCTCAATGCAGGGAAGTGCATGCGAGAGATGGACACTCAGGGGAATGTTCCCTCCTAGGTATAGGGTGTCAAATTGCGAAGGATATAAACAAGGTTCTACTTGGTTGAGGATGAAAAACTGTTGAGGAAAATGGTTTATAACGCAAATAGAGAACCGGCTATAGGATCAATACTTCAAGCAAGGGCATGAGATGCAATCACAACTTGATGCCAAAAAATGTCATTTTTTATGTCTTTCAGTCTACTTGGTGTGAAAAAGGGGTAAACTTGTGCCAAATAGACGTCTCTTCAGAACTAATTTACGAGAGTGAAAAAGACAAGTTCACTCGACGATCTTTTCACTTTTTGATAACGAGTCAGAAAAGAGCTTAACTAAGACTCATGATATTTCAAATCCAATTTAACGAGTGTGAAAGGGACAAATCACTCAACAATCTTTTACTTTTTAGATGAGTTAGAAAAGAGATTAAATTAAACTCGTTTGGGAGGCCACGGGGTATAAAGTCGCATGTTTATGAATGAGAAATGAGGCTCAACATAAAGTCAAGTATGAGTTGTGAGGGACTCCCAGTCCTATGAAAAAATCTCTGCATGGGAACCAAATGTAGTATTGGATATAACTAGGGAACCCATGTTTGGTAAGTCTACCACTTGAAAATGCCACAACCTTATAGCAGATGGAAGGTTCTGTGTCGCAACAAATGGGTTCGTACCTAGGGCGTAAAAAGTGACAATTATAGGATAATGCGAAAATGCATAACGGAATGGATACCTATCCTATATGTTGGGTAACAAATATACCTACTCGAGGTGACAAACAATCGACATAACGCATAAATTTGCAAGAATCCCAAGTTAAAACTGCAAAAACCAACTCGATCCACTTTTGTATTAGTCCATTAGGTGCAAAAATGGTTGAAAACTATAGAAAGTGGGTAAAAATGATTTATAAATAGTAATAAAATAAAAAATTACTATGCCATTTTGATTTTTTACCCAACTAGTGCAAATTGGACCAAAATTCCTCGAAGATTCAAATGATGATTGCGGGATCATCTAGCACTGAAGTCACAAGCAGTCTGTATTAGGTAATTCTTATTCTCTTCCTCTTCAAATTCAATGGTTTAAAATTTTGAATTAGGTCTTAAAGTTTTAGTTATTTAAGGCGCAAAGTATAGATTTCGGTGCACATGGGCTAGCTTTGGTTAGGTCGCATGTATGACTAGGTATACGCTCCTGTGTGAACTATAGGGCGTGTGTATTGAGCCCTACATGCGACCGTGTGCAAAGGAGGTCGCGTACAACCACACAAATGAACAAAAAGAAGGGTTCTAACTCAAAATTCTATTTGTCTTTGATAGGATGGTGCTTGAATGGCGAGAGAAGGAACATGAGGAGGTTGATGTTGCTGTAGATCGAGGTATGGGGGCCCAAATGGCCTTAAAGCGTTGTGGTTTGTATAAGTTTTGGGCACTCAAAGGAATGAGATCCTAGGTGATTTTATTGGAGATGTTGGTGGTTTACTAGAACCCTGATAGTAAGAGATTCAATATTGATTGGAAACCATTGAAAATTGAAGTGGAAGACATTTACTTTCTGATTGGTCTATCGCGCCGGGGGGAGGTTGTGAACCTAAAATCATGGGCATAAGGTAGAGGGATGAATAAAAAAGAATATATCGACGCCCACCGTGTAGCAGGGACTCCTAAGGTAGGGAGTCAAGTCCCTATTTGAGCAATAAACAACCCCAGTCTGAAGATCATTGTCCTAGTCTTGAACAGGATCACAGGTTCAACCTTGTTGCAGCAAGCATCGAGGCCAGTCATGTTCTATGCAGTGCAGTGTGTGATACCCACAGTGTACGACTGGTGTACCTCACTACTGACCAATATGAAGAGCCAGTTGACGGAGTGCAAGCAGGGGGGTAAACGAAATTTTGGGTTTGCATCCATCTTGTGCAATTTATTTTTCGAGCGGATTCTAGGTTTGGGACTTGTCAGCACCAGAAGTCACCTATAGATTGTGGAAGAGGTAAACCCAGTACCCATCAGTTTATTTGTCACAATGAACAATTTTAAAGGTGATCTAATGGGTGCAGGCTCAGGGTAATATTGTTTTAACTCGGAAAACTGGACCAGCATGCACCTACAAATGAGGTCTCGATTCAAATTTAGTCAGTAACTTGTAGTAACGGTGAGAAGGAGGAAGAAATTGAGGATAAAATGAAAGGTATGTGCTGGGCAATAGGTCTTCCAACAACCTAAGGAGGAAAAACTTAGAAAACAAGATCTTCTTGGATTCAGAGTTCAGGAGACTGAAAACACCATAACTGGGCTATAATCTAACATCCATTACAACTCAGTCATAAAAATCTATGTGAATCCTTCAATCATGAACATTCATTATCAAAGGCAATAAAGCATGGAAACATGAAGCTGACTTTCATTAAACAAGAAGTCTCAGATCGAATTACATAACCATATAACCAACGTGCTTTGTAAAAAATTTACAATGCGGGAGTGTAGCTCAACCATCGACCCTCACAAAATATCAAAACTACATACATATAATAAAAAATTCACCCAACAGAGGTGTGCTTGAGCTTCTCATCCAATTCCATATGCCTGTGTCTTCTTAGTCAGACTGTGCATGCAGTCTCCTCTGCACATGCCTTCCCCTGTTAGATGCAATCTCCCCTCTGCTAGTTCTTTCTGGCTTTCCATTTATAGGGTGAGATGAGGTCTCAACTTCCACCTCACTTCATTAACTACCTTTTCTCGGGATTGAAACACAGTTTAATGCCCAGGGGGCAGCCTCACATTGCTCTCAAATATGATGTTATATAAACGCGTGATTGTGGGGCTTCTCAAAGGTGGTTTGGGTTCACACCGCTTTTGAGCTCGCAATCCACCACCTTTTTCCACTTATTGATTTTTCCAAACCATGGCTTCAATTGAGGGACCGCTCAAGAAAATTATCGCCCGAGCACATTGCGTCCTCGCAATGGACTGTGGTCGTCGATCTTGTGATCTTGGGCGAGGATTTATGATCAACGGCTCAAATATTCCCTCTTCAGCTCAATGGATTAGATCTTCCCTTTTGAAGTCGATGTCTGAGATCTGCTTCGGGACTTCGCACTTCAACCTTTCTCATGGTACTATACTTCATGTAAATTTGAAATCCTGAATACCTAGGGGCTATTAATTTGGAATGCTCTTGAAATCTCCACCGCTGACAAAATTCAACCTGTCTATTTGTATTTTAAGCCCAAAATGAGTTTCTCTGCATGTTGTGCTTAGATTCTTCCTGTGTAGACCACGAACTTGGATGACCTGCTTCCCTTGAAAATTATATGTGATAACATTTGGCTCCACAGGGGATGGCATGCTCCCTGCGAGCTTCCAAGAACAAGTAGTTTCAGTCGCCTTCTGCATTGGGCTATGGAGTCATGCTCAAAAAAAATATTGCTGAGGATTAAAGGCCAACAAGCACACTATCTTAAAAATGAAATAAAAATACATGGGCTTCGAAGGAGCTTATTTATGTACATTCCTATACTAATTGATTTTTTACATAGTGCTAGGTGAAAGAAAACTTCCACCATAGCCATTCAAGTAACTTCCTAACTGGAAGCTCCTTCACTCTCTTTGTGATTAGTAACAGATGATGCAATAGTGACAACAAAGTAGTTACATCCTTTATATTTCCTCCTAATGTTGAGGTTAGGATAAAGCTAAGTGGCTTCAAAACATTAAGGAAATACAAATCCATGTATTCATTCACACGCTCATAGGCCAAGCGACAAACTACAATAAATTTATAACAGATATCCTGCTCTATCACAACGCTTCTCACACATGGTTGAATATCTCTGGTAGGCACAGGTGGATGAGAGGCCGATGTAGGTTAACTGACCTCATGATGCAGACCCCTACCTCAGCAGGGTCCACTGATCTCCCGGTCTCTGGATCGTTCTTCTTCTGAGCTAAATTAGCTCTTCAGGCTCTTGCTAGAACCCTTCGAACAAATCCACAGGCCCCCCTTTTCTCCTCTGGCATAGGTCTTCAACAAAATCTGTGCGCGTTCCCTTTTTCCTTGGCGCTCTTCTCTCTGTTTTGATCCGACATACCTTTTGGGTTTTTCAGGGTTTCGGGACTCCTGTGAGCGAATTCTCCCCGACTCCTTGTCCTCTTGTACTTTCGGTCTCCGAAACTCTGAAAAGGCACAACACCTCAACTGGCTCCTCCCTTAGCCTTTCAGGTCTTCGCTTTTCACGGTTTTGTGAGTCAGGACTCCCAGGCTCCCGACTCATGGCCTCTCGAGTACCTGGTACTCAGAATGCTGAAATGATGGCCCACGATAATATGCCACCATATTTTCGCGATTCGGGGAATCACGAGGTAAGGCTCCTCTTGTCCTTTGTCTTTCGACCTTCTGGTTCCCGAAATGATGAAATAGTCGCTTCTTCTGGGACTGAAATCTTTCGGGCCTTTTCTCGAAATCCTGACCACCTTCCACATGTCCACAACCCTATTCCAAAGGCGCGTCATGTTTCACAACTTCGGGACTTTCGATGTCAAGTGCCTGGCTCCTGCTCCTCAGAACAACTGAAAAGCCGAAATCCTTGGTTGCTTTCTCCTCCAAAGGATGCGTCATGTTTTGCGATTTTGAGGTTTCTAACACCAAGTGCCCCGGTTTCTTGTCCCTAGGAATTCCGAAATCTTGAATTCTGGTATGTTGAAATCTGATCCTGTCTTCATGACCCAACAATACTCCTCCTATGCTTTCGGGAATTCATGTTTCAGAACTTCATGAATCCCAATGCAACAATCCTATGTCCTCTCGTACTTCCGGTATCCGAAATACTGAAGTATTGAAATCCCAAAACTCCAGTCCTCCTTCTCCCGAGCATGATCAATGACTGTGAGCCTCCTTGATCCAACGAATCAGATCCTTTCTGGATTCTATGGGTCAAGAGTTCCGAAATCTTACCCCTGTATCTTCCGGTAGCCAAAATACCAAAATGCTCCTTTCGGGGATTTCCTCGAAACCTCACATGTATGCACCTTTTCAGGACTTTGGGATTTGCGACTTCGCGAATCCTCCATGGCGAATGTTTTCTCCTTGACCTCTCAGTATCCGAAACCCCGATATGCAAAAATGTCGAAGTTTTTGCTCCAAAGGCAAGTCACATTTTGTGACTTCGGGGTTCTCACCGTGAAGTGCCCCAGTCTCTTGTCCTCGATATTCCCAAAATGTCAAACCCCGAATCTATGAAATGCCAAAATGATTTAGCAGCTCCTCTCCTTTGCATATGAGGATTAAACCTTGTGCAACTCCTCCTGGATTCAATGGATATTGGCTATCCATGCAATATCTGACGGTAGCTGTAGCTCCTCC
>JASDQU010585663.1:11976-34894 GCA_032191745.1 Picea mariana | reverse complement strand
GGCAACTCGCGGTTCTCATACTTGCGTGACACGGGGTCGATCCCCGTCGTCTACCACTATAACCCCAGGTGCAACCACCCAGCCCACAAGAATGGTGCACGAGTAAATCCAGGTGAGAATCGAACATGAGACTTCATTTTACAAATTTCCTTCCATTTACACGGCACTTGCCAATCCGTCTACACCCGTGTAGGTGATTGTTATAGAACATTAACCCCCTCTGTTATGATCTATAATTTCCCACTCCTAGTTTTTATTCTCTTCCATGGAAGGAAATACAATAAGATAGAATGGAACCCATTCTCCTCTTAGTGGCCCAATATTTAACATAGACCAATAGCCATCTAGGGGTAGGTTTTTGACCTCCTCAACCGTAAATTGTGCTATGGTTTTGAACCTTCTAGGATATTCTTTAAATTCCTCACATGGCTAGCCCCATTTGGATGAGTAATGGGGGCTCTCGTACCATGGTTTTTAACTTGATAGGTTAACTTGCAAGAGGAATATAGTTTGCATACAAACATTGATTGACACAAATTATTCACCGTTGGAAAGGTCTCTAAGTGTAGAACACCATCAAGGGGGTGGGCACAACTTTTGAACATGAGAATGCCAAAAACAAGGTATTTAATTCCTCAAAATAGATATGAAAGGTTCCAGACCCCATTTTTCCAAACTGGGACTTGCCCCTAAAATGACCCTGCAAGTTGATTACTCCAATTTTTTTCACTATGAAAGCATTGAGATAGATGAAAAATAATATAATGATCCAATCCAGATAAAAATTGTGAAAAATAAATTCAATATATTGTTTCATATTAGGGAGGGAAGAGGTATTTTTTAATTGAAGCAAGTTTATAGGGGGTGGGTGGTGCAAGATGCACAGGTTAGGGGGAGTTTATAGGTATTATAGAGGTGTTATAGGTATTAGGTGATGACATGTTGGGAAATAAATCAATGCATAATCAACAATGGTGAAACTATCTTTCCAAAGTAGAAATTGATAGTGAGGTCATACCTTCACCCCTTGTTGATATCATCCAAATATTTCATATGGAAATCAAGATAAAGAACCAAATCCATCATGTTTCATACCTATGTACATATTGGTTGTCCTAACCCCCCCTTTTATCTATATTTATTTATGTAGGGTTTTATATTTTGTATGGTTTGCTTTGTTTTAGGTTGGTTCTATGAATTCGTAAAGTCACATAGTTTTATCCCATATTTAAGGGAATAGGTGTTCACTAGTTCAAGGGGTTCTCCTACAAACCTTGCTTTTTTACTATCTAGGGATCTTTTCTAGGCGGTGATTTCAATTAGAAGAATGGGAGTGATCCAGGTGAATATCGGTGGCCATCCAACTTTTCCAGCAGGCTCAAAACAACTTTCTGACAATTTTCGTAATTTACTATTTTTAGCATTTTTTTGGGTCCTGAACTTCCAAAGCCGTTTTGAGGCCCTAAACGACGTTTTTTTGGGTATGTTGTAGTCGAAAAATTTCATCATGAAAATTTTGGCAACTGATGTAGTCCTCGGATAGATCTTTCCAATGGGCTATCGTACGCCTAAAATGAAGGTCGTATGCAAAAGTTACGACCCCTGGAAGTTGATGTATTGACTTACCCAAAAGGGGCCCACATGAATTTTGGTGCTTCATCTCCTAGGGTTAGGTTTTTGGATGTCTAGGGTTTTTGGAACTCCTGTTTATTGTAAGAAGGCCTTCAGAGCCTCATTAAAATTATCTTCTTGTGAATGAGCTCAACTGTCACATCTCTCCTCAGAGATAATCCACCACCATTCCAACAAGCTTGTTTTCCACTGCATTTTACAGTTTTAGCTTATTTCCTTATTGAATAGAAAACCAGTTTTACTGTATCTCTGTTATTCTGTGTTAAGCATTTGTTAATAATCTATAGTCATTTTGTTATGATTATAAAATCTGGATCAAGTATTTTTTAGGTTCTTACAACGACGAAGAATCCAATATCACCACACAACATATATGATCCCTCTATACAGTCTCATGTGGATGTGTATACTTTCATTTTTTCATTACATGGGGAGAGGATTTTGATTGCTCAATGTTATTGTGCTCATCCAACCATCAAGTCTCTCATTTTGAAATATGGGTCTTTCCCCTAAGATGCAATAATATCCATGTGTTATATTGGACCTTGATCATAATATATGGAATGACATAATACAATGATAGAGTATAAGGAACAAATAACTCATTTCTAGCTAAAGGATAGTAAAATTTCCCCTAGGCCAAATTGTTCCCTAGTATCACAATCTCTCACATCTCATCTAATGAGAGTGAATTTCTATTTGAATGATAGGAAATCATGAATGGGTTATGGGGTACATAAATTTCCTAAATATTACTGTAAAGACAAGATTTATATAGAGATAGATGTTTTTATTAAAATTTACATGAGATCGAAGATCTAAGACACGAAGAGTCAGGACTTGAGGTAGCTCATCTTTCTAGGTATACAAATAGATATCTAGATACATAAGTCCCTTCCTCAAGGAATGCATGACCATGTATGAAATTGAAGAGAAGGCTGAAATTAGTATAACACCAAACGTTTGAACCCAAGACTATATTACTATATTGGCATATCCATATGCTAGGATGTTAGTGAACTTTTTCTTTTCTTTTTGTTATTTTTGTTATTGTGAGATTATAAGAGTTTTGAGTTTTCTATGTACTAGGTGTAGAAATAAAAAGGTGATAAAAATTATTTTGAGAATGAATGAAGGAATATATGTAATAAGGAAATATACAGATATATTGCAAGAAACATAGAGATATAATAATACATAATTTATATTAATGAAAGAAATGTACATAAAATGTAAAAGTACAGAGTGAATGAACTCACTAGAATGGTGGAAGCTTATCTCTGAGAAGAGATGTGATGGCTATGCTCATTCACAAGAATATGATTACAATGAGGCTCCAAAGGCCTTTTTAATGTAAATCATAAATGAGAAAACCCTAAACATACAAAACCCTAACTCTGGGATATGAAACACTGAAATCTTTGTGGACCCCAATGGGTGTAGTTGATATGTCAACTTCATGAGGGTGTAAATTTTGCATATGATCTCTGTTTGGGGCATGCAATAGCTTGTTGGAAAGGTCTATCCAAGAAGTACACATTTTGACTAGGGCCAGGCCATAGTTGTTGGCCTGGACCTGCAAAGTAAAAAATAAATGTCATTTAGGGCCTCAAAACAACCCAAGAAGTTTATGACCCCAAAAAATGCCAAGGTGGAAAACCATGTTTTAAGCCAGTGGAATAGGTGGGTGGCCACATATATCCATATGGATTGTTCCTCCACCCTTAGGAAGAAATGGTCCCCATTGCGTCAAGTTCTTGTGGGAGATGGGTAAGCTTATGTTGAATTTGAACCTTGGTGAGCCACTTGCCTAGCTGAAGAATTTGTCCTACTTATCATTGGCATTAGATTGTTGAAGGTTGTCATGAACCTATTGTTGTAGGGGCTAGATCCATTCAACCAATCTAGTTGCATGGTTTGCCTTGGTCTGAATGTGCGAGGAATTTTTCGGTAAATATGCATCATGAAGAGCTATATCAATGGGGGTTATTGGTTGGAACCCCTAGCACACCTAAAAAGAGTTGTGGCCAATAGAGCTATGGAGCCATATGTTATTGCTTGGCTTGAATGGGAAGTGCAGAGGCACCCCTGTAGGTGAAACAAAAATATATTTGTTCTCTTCTAAAATATTTTCAACTTGCTTCTACTAGATAGAAAGGTCTTGGGCTGAGGCTATAATGGATGCAATGTCTTGTTATTCACCTTCTGACCGAATCATGAAGATGATAGACTTTGTGGTATGGGAGACTACTTTTCAACACTATTTTGCTGAGACATTAGTCAGAACTACCTATGGTACCTTGTATAACTAACCCCCTAGAGTAACAATGACACTATGGGGTCGAGACTAATAAACAACATGACTCTTTCACATATATGGCTGACCTAATAGAACACCACATACTTCCAGTGGGGAAACATCACATAATGCATCGTCCTTGAAGGGATTTGTTGGAACACATATAATCCTAAACTTTGAGCTTTACTCTCACAACTTCATCCTTCCTAAAGAGGCAACTAAAAAATCAGTTTTTGAATGTTTAAATCAAATTTATTTCGGGTCGTACGACACGTATGATAACTGTCATTAATGAAGTTCCCCCATTTGATCGAACGATCCTCTTTTTCCCAGAATTTTGGAGTCGCCTGATCATTAGAGATTCAATTCACTAAAGGTCACTTTGGAGCTTCGTGCTTAGGGTGTTTTGATAGGTCTTAACGTTTAAAGTCCGAATACCCGAAAAGTGTCTGTTATCATTGTTCATAAAACTTTAAAGGACACTAGTCATAGTACATGTGTACCTTTTGAGTCTTCCCTGGGTTGACACATGGCATCCATTTACGACCTTTTCATCTGAAGATTCATACGATTTTAAGTGACACGTGGCACCCCTTGGTCTTGACACTTCATATAAAATTATGTCATCTTCGACATGTCACTATGGGTAATGCTCTTTTGGATATATAACAAAGAGCTAACTCGCAAATCCATGAAGCATCAAAAATTCGAAATATTAACTCTTAATTAGTTAAGTTAAGCTTGGTCAAAAGACAATTAATGACTTCATGCTTCAGAGTTCGGAAATTTACCCTTCATCGTATCCTAAAATCTCTAAAGTCTGAGTTTTTGAAGTGCCGAGACTTAAATAGGTCTAATTAAAACTTAAAATCAATTATGGGATAATTAATCATTTCTCAATTTTGGGTTTCGGGGATTTCTTTTCGAGCTACTTTTAAAATCCTCGAAGTCCAAATACCCGAAAGTACTTAAAGTTAAAACATGATTAATTAAGGTTTTAAAAGAGATTATCTAATAATTAACCTTTCGCAGATTCGCGATTCGGGAAATTTCAAATCTGTTTCATCCAAAACTCTTGATCGTGAACCACCGATATTAATGACATTTATCACAAATCAACGCTAATGATTTCAACATAGATTGCGGATAGCCATCTAGAATTTCTCATTAAGGTAAATAAATTTGTCGTCAGTAAAGGTATTCTCAAATCAATACACTTGAGGTGAATACGAGTGCTTGATTTTGAATTCCATTTTCATCTGCACAAAATTGTAAGTTTTTTCCAACTAAGAATCTCACGCATTCCCCTGTAATAGGTAATCCCGTTTTGATTTTATCGATATCATGGCATGTCACATATCCACTACCATAATCAAATTTTCGTTGGTTTCTGCCAAATCAGAGCCCCTGAATTACCTATGGAGGCCTAGCGCAAGCTAGATCTTTCTCTCTCTCTCTGCTCCCATGTGACCGCGGGTCATGATCACAGGTCAAATAGTTCATGTTGCCTCTTTGTATTTTGTGCCTCGGTGCTACAATGATGTCGAATCGTTCGATTCTACAGCCGTCGAACCTCGACAGGGTTAGCAACTGGCCAATAGGGACAAATCCCTACAGGGNAAGGCAAATAAATCCTGACTGTTCCAGAGTTGCGCGTTCGATTCCGGACCCCCCCCCCCACTGTTAAAGGCATAACAACAAGGGGGATTCGGAATGAAACCTTAGCCATAGATCTGGGCGGGTGGACTTTGGCTGTCCAGATCTGCTCGCCACTTACCCTAAGGCGCACTCGTGCCCAAGCTTAAAGTTGACGTCTCTTCCCCACATATGATGGTCATTATAGACCCTGATATCCTCCAAAAGAATATCATCCGTTCATCGAGATTTATCATCATGAGAGTCCGAACTCTCGACCACGGGACTCCCGAATTCTCGATTCCTCGTTTCCCAATGCAGTTAATCTCTCGACACGTAGCCTCTTTAAATCGGATGGTCTATATCTATCTCGGGGTTTCCACCATGGAAAGTCCCTATCTCTCATCACCGTGACTCCTGAGTTTGCGATTTCTGATTTCTCGAAATGGGAAATCTCACGACACATAGCCCCCTTAAATCGGACGGTCCAAATCTATCTCGGGGTTTCCACCATGGAAATTCCCGATCTCTCATCACCAGAACTCTCGAGTTCGTGATTCCTGATTTGCCGAACTAGGAAATCTCACGACACGTGGCCTCCTTAAATCGGATGGTCCAGATCTTATCTTGGGGTTTCCACAATGGAAAGTCCCGATCTCTCATCACCAAAACTCCTGAGCTCTTGACTCTCGATTTCTCGAAATGGTAAATCTTACGACACGTGGCCTCCTTTAATCGGATGACCCAAATCCATTTCGAGGCTTTTTCCCTTATTCACTGGGGGTTTAACCCTCGAGTATCTCCTGACAGATCCAACGGCTGTCAGGTTTTCCAGCCGAGATCTGACGGTTCAAATAGGTTCCTAACTTGTGCATTCTCCCACGACTTCCTGGACAGGGAAAATTCAATGGCCCAGATGTTCTCATGGACCTTGGGGATCTACGATCCTGATCTCTTTGCTACCCACGAAGACACAAAAGGTCACAAGGGTATGGCACTTAACATCCTACCTTCTCCTACCAAATCTAACGGTCATGAGTGACCACATATTTCCCGACGGAATCTCATTCGTCTATTAACACCTATCAAGGTTAAGGTACTTATCTTTCCAACTTCTTCTTCTTATCTGACGGTCGTGAGTGACCACAGATCTCCCGACAAGATCTCATCCATCAATTTGATACTTATCAGGGATTTCTTAAGGCCTTGCGCCTTCATGTCCTCCTTCTAGGTCCTTGATGATATTTTCAAGGAGGGTATCTCTATGGGTAGGTTTACCCAGGGTACTATCTAAGGCAGATAAGGGTATCTCTCTCCCGAGAACCAGGCATGAAGTCTGAATTAGATCAGTTTGCATGTAAACAACAATTTAAGAGAGCATAAGCCACACATAGTCTTTCCATATAAACATACAACTACCAGTACTGATCAAGACACCATATAAACATTCTTATAAGGAAGTCATTCACGATTTCACAGCTTATGATCATGAATGTCAGCATACATATATTTCAAGATGTCAAAGGCAAAACACTTATCAGAAAGTAACACCAGGGATTATGCAACTACTAAGAGGGGTACTCATTTCCACCCAACCATAGGCTCAACGACTCCCAGCGGATTTACCACTAGCCACCCCTGAGCTGAGACCATGATGCTATGAGACTGCGTCTCTGTTTTCCAGTGACCAGGAGCAAAGGTTACTCTCCTTCCTCTCTACTATCACTCACTCTGCATATTGCCAGAGTTCTCTTATTCCCCTCGCGTCTGCCCCCAATTACTTCTCCCCCACACCTTATCCTCTTTCGAGGTTGCGTGTGGCTTGATTTTCCTCGCGCTGGTCAGACCTGACGGCTCTAAGGGTGGATGTTTCACCTCCCCATCCCTCATTAATTCCTGAGGATCCATCTACCTACCATCCTGTGAGACATTTAATTTGGGGCCAACGAGCCGCTTTTGGTTCTCTGGGCCAGTGAAGTCCAAATACGGTATTGATTTTCGGTGGAAGTTAATACCACCTTTCCAGGTGCCTTCCACCGTCTTTCTACAGCCATCGTGGTCTCTTTTTCAGCATATCCCCTCTCAGCAGTCTTGCAATATAAATTCATAATATTATTCACATTCATCGACCTTTTCCACAAGTTCCATTCACATCACATATTCACATTTCTGAGTTTGCCATAGTTCTTGGCCAGTCTAGTTATTTTTACAAACTAGGGGAAACAGGTTGTTACATGGCACCATGGAAGATGGCTAAAGCAACCAATGAAGGTGCAAATCCGAATGCAGACATTCTGTCAGATACCTCACCAAGAGCTATAGACACTGTGAAATCTTGGACATAGGTGTTTGATATTCTAGAGCATGATATTATGAATTGCCCAGAGGATTTCGGCGTTGAAGTGAACGACACCCATGAAGCTAAACTTAGGGACATAGCTCTGTCGGAGCTACAAAAAATAGCTATGCGACCGAGACTCATGCAATATAACGACATGATAGGGTGGGCCCTGGAAAATGTTGACATTCAAACCAGGAGCATTTACAACTCTCAAAAGGTTGTTGTTGGGTCTTTCTGACCAGAACACATACAAGTAATGTATAATCTATCCCCCGATTTTAAATATAATCACAATGTTGCATTCCTACTGGAGTTTGAACAACAGGAGTGTATACAATATGATAGAATATATCCAGATATAATCAAGACTTGGTGGGGGCACCCGGAAAAATTCAAAGCCCACGCCCATGGCATTTATGCCACAACCTCGTTGGATACCCATATGATTTATATAGCTATTATGCTTTGTAGGCTATTCGGGAAGAAGAGCCCCACTCATTTCTCGGTAGCATGGGTGCCAATTATGCATAAGATGGCCAAGGGATACTCTTTCAACTGGTCCAATATGTTGTCGGATAATTTGGCCAAATAAATCACCGAATACCAGATGGCTAAAACAAAGGGATAGTTTGCCCCTTTCTACATGTCTACATATATTATGGATGCTATTTTCTTTATGACCCCTTTTTCATTGATGAACTAGAGATAGACCCTGACCAACGTTGAACCTATCCACTTCTATCACTCCAAGTTGTGGGAAGACAAGGCCAAATATTTTTTCTATGAAATATGTGATCATGTAGTGGTGCCCATTCATGTAGCTTTATATGGTTTCCCACCCCCTCAGATTTCATATAGAATTATGGGAAACCTGAGCAAAACATAATATTGGTACATTGAAGAAAACATTTCTTACATCAAGGTTTTCGGGTGATCTGTCCCCCCCATGCTCTCCTAAGGTTTTTACTAGATTGGCTAGTATGACAAGAAGTGGCTTACCAAACAGTGACAGGGGGAATCAACAAGGAATTGAAATAAACCCAGAAAAAGGTATGGCCTACCTTCCCTCTTAAGTTGGTCCGTTTTCATTATTAAACTTTGACCACTCCAAATTGGAAGCGACAACTCTTGAGTATGTCAAGTTAGTTGATATTGAGTTTAAAAGGCATGACCCACAGAAAATCATGGAAAACCACCTAGACCAATACAAACTAAAGAAATATGTGCACGAGAATTCTCCACATGATGAAATATTTAGGGGAGCCAGGTCATATGAGGAAGTACTGAACATAGTCCAAGCTCTATCCCTAGATCAACAGGCCAGTTTCTTCAGTTTTCAAAGGCACAGAAGAAACAACTTTCTGAAAGTATTACATGGAGAACCAGTAGCACCTTCATCTACATAGAAAACTATACCTCTGGGTTTTGAAACAGGGAGCTCCAGTAGGAAGGATACTGAGGAAAACCTAAAGAACACCAAATTTTTAATGCAGAAAGTGGAGGCTTCATCATCAAATCCATTAAGCACTCAAGAAAAAGCTCAGCTTGAAGCTTTTCTAAAGCAAGGGAAGGATACACCTCCTTCTACACTAGGAGAACTTGTTTCCCATACTACTAAGAAACAACCATCTATGGAGATAGGTTCCCCTATTGCTTCATTGACACCATTGTAGTCAAGTTTTAGAATTCCAAGTTTCAAAGTCATTTTTATAGGTGATATCACCCCAATTTCGCCTGAAGAGATGCCTCCTTCAGATTTCTTCTTCAACAAGAAAAGGAGAGCCATCATCAAATGAGAAACACAACAGAAAGATGGAGTGATAGTCAAAAGGAAAAGAATGGTGTATGATGTACATAACCGAGATGATACAGAATTTTCAAAGGAAGTTGTAGGTTCATTGGGTGCTTTTTCCACTGCTAACCAATGGTCCATGAAAAATTTGGCTGAACACTTGTTATGAGGAAAGTCTCTTTATGGCTAGCGTGAACCACAAAAGACAGGTATGACTACAAAAATTGACTCAATTCCAGCATATGCTATATAAAGTAATGTGCAAGAGAGATAAGAACGCGACCTACCTCATCCAAAGGTTTGATGATGTCTACCATTGAGCACTTCAACCCAAATCTTTATACTTGCAACAAGTTCTCAACAAGTAAGCAGAGCAAGCATATAGTGATAATATAAAAGGTTAGCACATTAGATAGCATAATCCATTAATATACAAAAAAACATGCCCATGGATAATAATTCATATAATATCAATTGGACGAGAAAGGAGTATTTCTATTAATAAATGATCAACTTAAGTGAAAATATTACAGACTTCTGTGTCAGCATGGTTTGGAACCAAGAAGCCAAGTTCCTTCCAACTGAGCCTCCACCACTTCAATCCTCCACCAAAGGCAAGATCATATAAGAGAGACAAAGAGGTTCTCCACCAATGAGGGAAGAGCTTGGGGGATGAACATTGTGTTCAGACTTAAAGGAAAAAGGGATGCAGACTCAATCTGAAATAATAATTTCTCCAGAGTAACTTTGCTCTCAAAGTTGAATTCTATCTTCTTTTTCCATAGCTCAGAATTGGATTCTTTATAGCCTTAAAAATGCAACTGAAGGGCTGATTCGAAACACTTCCAGTATATGGAAGTCTAAGGATCAGATATCTCCTGTCGTGATATGGAAACACAACATTTAATTTTGATTTTCTGAGACAAATCCTGATGTACACAAGCTATAGTGGAGCAGCCAGCGTATACACTTGTTGTATAGCTTGCAAGGTGCATACAAGTGGAAAAATATTTATTTTTGTCTCTGGATTTATCAATCAGGGAAAGTAAGTCTTCATGGGGGAATGGAATAATCCCTCTCTGCAAGATTGCATAGGGTGAGGCAAATATTTCTCTAATAGACTCCCCCTAATGTGTGAGGTTAGAGGAGTATTTGCGATGGCCGAAATACATTATAAATAACCCAAGAGTGGAGTGGTAGAGAACCAACTGGATGAACTCAATCACTCATTACATTCTGCACTGACTTTGCATACATGGTTTCCAAAATACACTTCAGATCCATGTGAAAATATACCAAATAAGTGTCTGTGGCCATAAATAGGCAATTACAAATGCGATTACATACCAATAGTTCTCATGGTCACGAACATGACTACTGGAAATATAAGATAATACTCTTTTCCTGCCTGTCTTTTTTTGCTTTTTCATAACAAACGAATGCTATGATATAGAGGATGAAATGAGTGTCACAAGTAAGAAAAACTAGTTCCGACAGTGGAACGTACCTATGGTCAATGTAGGGAAGTGCATGTGAGAGATGGACACTCAGGGGGATGTTCCCTCCTAGGTATAGGGTGTCAAATTGCGAAGGATATAAACAAGGTTCTACTTGGTTGAGGATGAAAAACTATTGAGGAAAACGGTTTATAACGCAAAGAGAGAATCGGCTATAGGATCAATACTTCAAGCAAGGGCATGAGATGCAATCACAACTTAATGCCAAAAAATGTCCTTTTTAATGTCTTTCAGTCTACTTGGTGTGAAAAAGGGGTAAGCTTGTGCCAAATAGACATCTCTTCAGAACCAATTTATGAGAGTGAAAAAGACAAGTTCCCTCAACGATATTTTCACTTTTTGATAACAAGTCGGGAAAGAGCTTAACTAAGACTCATGATATTTCAAATCCAATTTAACGACTGTGAAAGGGACAAATCACTCAACAATCTTTTCCTTTTTAGATGAGTTAGAAAAGAGATTAAATTAAACTCATTTGGGAGTCCACGGGGTATAAAGTCGCATGTTTATGAATGAGAAATGAGGCTCAACATAAAGTCAAGTACGAGTTGTGAGGGACTCCCGGTCCTATGAAAAAATTTCTGCATGGGCACCAAATGTAGTATTGGATATAACTAGGGAACCCATGTTTGGTAAGTCTCTAACGCTTGAAAATGACACAACTTTATAGCAGATGGAAGGTTCTTTGTCGCAACAAATGGGTTCATACCTAGGGCGTAAAAAGTGACAAGTATATGATAATGCAAAAATGCATAACGGAATGGATACCTATCCTATATGTTGGGTAACGAATATACCTACTTGAGGTGACAAACGATCGACATAATGCATAAATTTGCAAGAATCCCAGGTTAAAACTGCAAAAGCCAACTCGATCCACTTTTGTATTAGTCCATTAGGTGAAAAAATGGCTGAAAACTATAGAAAGTGGGTAAAAATGATTTATAATAGTAATAAAATAAAAAATTACTATACCATTTTGATTTTTTACCCAACTAGTGCAAATTGGACCAAAATTCCTCGAGGATTCAAATGACGATTGCGGGATCATCCAACACTGAAGTCACGAGCCGTCTGTATTAGGTAATTCTTATTCTCTTCCTCTTCAAATTCAATGGTTTAAAATTTTGAATTAGGTCTTAAAGTTTTAGTTATTTAAGCCGCAAAGTATAGATTTTGGTGTACGTGGGCTAGCTTTGGTTAGGTCACGTGTATGACTAGATATATGCTCCTGTATGAACTATAGGGCATGTGTATTGAGCCCTACATGTGACTGTGTGCAAATGAGGCCACGTACAACCACACAAATGAGCAAAAAGAAGGGTTCTAACTCAAAATTCTATTTGTATTTGACATGATGGTGCTTGAATGGTGAGAGAAGGAACATGAGGAGGTTGATGTTGCTATAGATCGAGGTCTAGGGGCCCAAATGGCCTTAAAGCAATGTGGTTTGTATAATTTTTGGGCACTCAAAGGAATGAGAGCCTTGGCGATTTTATTGGAGATGTTGGTGGTTTACTAGAACCTTGATAGTAAGAGATTCAATATCAATTGGAAACCATTGAGAATTGAAGTGGAGGACATTTACTTTCTGACTGGTCTATCACGCCGGGGGGAGGTTGTGAACCTAAAATCATGGGCATAAGGTAGAGGGATGAATAAAAATGAATATATCGATTCCCACTATGTAGCAGGGACTCCTAAGGTAGGGAGTCAAGTCCCTATCTGAGTAATAAACAACCTCAGTCTGAAGATCATTGTCCTAGTCTTGAACAGGATCACAGGTTCAACCTCGTTGCACCAGGCATCGAGGCCACTCATGTTCTATGCAGTGCAGTGTGCGATACCCATAGTGTATGACTGGTGTACCTCACTACTGACCAATATGAAGAGCCAGTTGACGGAGTGCAAGCAACGAGGTAAACAAAATTTTGGGTTTGCATCCATCTTGTGCAATTTATTTCTCGAGCGGATTCCAGGTTTGGGACCTGTCAACACCATAAGTCACCTCTATATTGTGGAAGAGGTAAACCCAATACTCATCAATTTACGTGTCACAATGAACAATTTTAAAGGTGATCTAATGGGCGCAGGCTCAGGGTAATATTATTTTAACTCGGAAAACTAGACCAGCATGCACCCGCAAATGAGGTCTCGATTCAAATTTAGTCAGTAAGTTGTAGTAAGGGTGAGAAGGAGGAAGAAATTGAGGATAAAACAAAAGGTATGCACTGGACAACAGGTCTTCCAGCAACCTAAGGAGGAAAAACTCAGAAAACAAGATCTTCTTGGATTCAGAGTTTAGGGGATTGAAAACACCATAACTGGGCTATAATGTAACATCCATTACAACTCATTCATAAACATCTATGTGAATCCTTCAATCATGAAAATTCAGTATCAGAGGCAATAAAGAATGGAAACATGAAGTTGACTTTCATAAAACCAAAAGTCTCAGATCGAATTACATAACCATATAACCAATGTGCTTTGTAAAAACTTTACAATGCGGGAGTGTAGCTTGACCATCGACCCTCACAAAATATCAAAACTACATACATATAATAAAAAATTCACCCATTAGAGGTGTGCTCGAGCTTCTCGTCCAATTCCATATGCCTATGTCTTCTTAATCAGACTACGCATGTAGTCTCCTCTGTGCATGCCTTCCCCTGTCAGATGCAATCTCTCCTCTGCTAGTCCTTTCTGGATTTCCATTTATGGGGTGAGACGAGTTCTCAACTACCACCTCACTTCATTAACTACCTTTTCTTGGGATTGAAACACAGCTTAATGCCCAGAGGGTGGCCACACGTTGCTCTTGGATATGATGTTATATAAACCTATGATTGTGGGGCTTCTCAAAGGTGGTTTGGGTTCACACCGCTTTTGAGCTCACAATTCACCACCTTTTTCCACTTATTGATTTTTCCAAACCACAGATTCAATTGTGGGACCACTCAAGAAAATTATCCCTTGAGCATGTCGCGTCCCAGCAATGGACTGTGGTCATCGATCTTGTGATCTTGGGTGAGGATTTATGATCAGCGACTCAAATATGCCCTCTTCAGATCAATGGATTAGATCTTCCCTTTTCAAGTCGATGGCTAAGATTTGCTTCGGGACTTCACACTTCGACCTTTCTCATGGCACTATACTTCATGCAAATTTGAAATCCTGAATACCTAGGGGCTGCTAATTTGGAATGCTCTTGGAATCTCTACCTCTGACAAAATTCAACCCGTGTGTTTGTATTTTAAGCCCGAAATGAGCTGCTCTGTATGTTGCACTTGGATTCTTCCTGTGTAGACCACGAACTTGGATGACCTACTTCCCTTGAAAATTATATGTGATAACATTTGGCTCCACAGGGGATGGCATGCTCCCTGCGAGTTGCCAAGAACAAGTAGTTCCAGTCGCCTTCTGCATTGGGCTATGGAGTCATGCTAAAAAAAAATATTACTGAGGATTAAAGGCTGACAAGCACACTATCTTAAAAAAGAAAGCAAAATACATGGGCTCTGAAGGAGCTTATTTATGTACATTTCTATACTAATTGATTTTTTACATAGTGCCAGGTGAAAGAAAACTTCCACCATAGCCATTCAAGTAACTTCCTAACTGGACTCTGTCCGTGATTAGTAACAGATGATGCAATTGTGACAACAAAGCGGTTACATCCTTTATATTTCCACCTAATGTTGAGGTTAGGATAAAGCTGAGAGGCTTCAAAACATGAAGGAAATACAAATCCATGTATTCCTTCACAGGCTCATAGGCCAAGCGATAAACTCTAGGAAATTTATAACATACAACCTGCTCTATCACACAGCTTCTCACACATGATTGAATATCTCTGGTAGGCACAGGTGGATGAGAGGCCGATGCAGGTTGAATGACCTCATGTTGCAGACCACTACCTCAGCAGGGTCCACTGACCTCCCGGTCTCTGGATCATTCTTCTTCTGAGCTGAATTAGCTCTTCGGGCTCTTGCTAGAACCCTTCGAACAAATCCACAGGACCCCCTTTTCTCCTCTAGCGCAGGTCTTCAACAAAATCTATGCGCGTGCCCTTTTTCCTTGGCGCTCTTCTCTCTGTTCTGACTCGACATACCTTTCGAGTTTTTTAGGGTTTCGAGACTCCTATGAGAGAATTCTCCCTGACTCCTTTTCCTCTTGTACTTCCAGTCTCTGAAATGTCAAAAAGGCACAACACCTCAACTGGCTCCTCCCTTATCCTTTCGAGTCTTCGCGTTTCATGGTTTCGCGAGTCAGGACTCCCAGGCTCCCGACTCCTGGCCTCTAGAGTACCCGATACTCGAAATTCCAAAATGATGGCCCACGATAATATGCCACCGACTTTTCATGATTCAGGGAATCACGAGGTAAGGCTCCTCCTGTTCTTTGTCTTTCGACCTTCTGGTTCCCGAAATGCTGAAATAGTCACTTCTTCTGGGACTTAAATCTTTCGGGACTTTTCTCGAAATCCTGACCACCTTCCACATGTCCACAGCCCTATTCCAAAGGCATGTCTCATTTTGTGACTTCGGGACTTTTGATGTTAAGTGCCCAGCTCTTGCTCCTCAGAAGAACCGAAAAGCTGAAATCCTTGGTTGCTTTGTCCTCCAAAGGATGTGTCGCGTTTCGCGATTTTGGGGTTTCTAACACCAAGAACCTTGTTTCTTGTCCCTAGGACTTCCAAAATTTTGAATCCTGTTATGCTGAAATCTGTTCCTGTCTTCATGAACCAGCTATACTCCTCCTATGCTTTTGAGAATTCACATTTCAGAACTTCACGAATCCCAACAAAACAATCCTTTATCCTCTCGTACTTCCAGTATCTGAAATACTGAAGTACTGAAATCCCAAAACTCCGATCCTCCTTCTCTTGAGAAAGATCAATGGTTGTGAGCCTCCCTGATCCAACGGCTCAAATCCTTTCAGGATTCTATGGGTCAAGAGTTCCGAACTCTTACCCTTGTATCTTTCGGTAGATGAAATAATGAAATGCTCCTTTCGGGGATTTCCTCGAAACCTCACCTATGTGCACCTTTTCGGGACTTCAGGATTCGTGACTTCACGAATCCTCCACAACGAATGTTTTCTCCTTGACCTCCCGGTATCTGAAACCCCGATATTCTAAAATTCTGAAGTTTTTTCTCCAAAGGCAAGTCGCGTTTTGTGACTTCGGGGTTCTCACCGTGAAGTGCCTTGGTCTCTTGTCCTCGAGATTCCCAAAATTCCGAACCTCGAATCTCTGAAATGCCGAAATGATTTAGCGGCTCCTCTCCTTTGCATATGAGGATTAAACCTCATGCAGCTCCTCCTGAATCTGATGGCTATTGGCTATCCACGCAAGATCTGGCGATAGCTGTAGCTCCTCCCTAAGCTTACACTTTCTTCCTTCTCTTGGAAGATTTCCCAAGTTCCAAAGGTCTCGCTCTTTGCTTCCTTTGTGAATCCTGATGGTTTTGGACCTCTCTGCCTGAGAAATCCCTCCCTAACTCTCTACTCAAATTTCTTAATTACAAAATGGGGCTCTCTCAAGATTATCCCCAACCACTGTCTCTGAGCTATCGCTATCACCAAGAGGCTCCTACAACTACATTACATAAATGGATGTCTAGTCCTGAAAGATCTAGACTTAGCTGGAGGTAATCATTTAAGGCAACCTCAACCACTTCCTAAACAACTGCGTGGTCTGGCACTAAAAGCCTTACAACATTTATTGAAATTTCAAATTTCAAAATTGAGAGCGCTGGACCTCTCCCTTCCTCCATAAGTGTGTGTTGGATGTGCTAGTTCGCTGGCACACTGTTGACGTGGAGTGATGCTCCTGCATCACCTCAGACGATGGCTTCTCATTTACAAGCTCTGGACAGGAGATAAACTGCCCCTTTTGCTGCTCCTTTTTTTCTTTGTCTACTCTGAAAAAATATGCTAGCTGAGAGTAAGAAGTCTCTTCATGTGTATCCAAGGATGGCTCTTTCTCTCTATCATGCTGCTCTTGGTAGGAGATTTTTCTTTCACAAGAAGATTTTCATCCTATGATTTCTGCTTCTGAATACTCTTCAGGGGCAGGTGAGCACATAAATATTTTATCTTGCAAAGAGAAAAGAGCAATATCTTGTTTCTTTTCTTTAACCATTTCTTCTTTTAAATATGAGACAAGAGGTGTACTAGGGGCGGAAAATAATGCATCCATAGTTACACCATCATCAATGCTATCATCAATCATATCTAGAAGGACTTCTTCTTGGGAAATAGAGAGAGAAAACTTTTCATCTGTATTTGCAAAATAATCACTTTCATCCTTGATTTCTCTCTCAATCAGATCTTCACCAGACTCATCACATGAGGAACACTCTATCGTCTATAGAATGTGGAGTGCAAACCTCTTACAATAGTCATAAAAAATAAGATGAGACGGGTAAATCTTCCTGTAATATGAATTAAAATCATCGTGAAAATCCTTCAAAGATTGGATACTAGCAACAGGGAGAGACAGACACCATCCAAGAGAATATTCTTATAAAGTAAAACTAAACATCTTGATCCAGACATCCTCGTGAAAGAATCCATGTTCAAGCATGCATACATGAAATTTTAATAAGTGCTCACCGGGATGGTCATGCTTGCTTCCTATGAATCTCAGAAGATAATCATCTCATTTGTTTATAGCCGGCACTAGATGTGGATAACCAGATATGGCTGAGAAATTGAAAGGGGAAAAATTCCGAGCCAAGATAGCTGAGAGATGTGGCTCCTCCTTTTCTCCTTCATGGCTCTCCCTAGGATCAATTTCACAAACACTATAAATGAGAACCATGGAAGAGCTCTGCTCTTCTTCGTCTTCGTTGGGATATCTGTCAAAAGCTGTTTGTTCTTGGTTAGTATCCAACATCACTTCTTCATGATGAAAAGTTATGACCTTGGATGAGTGGAGGGAGTAGTAATGACACCTAGACACACTAATGACAATTTTACAACCAGGATATGTCAAATTGTATTTGAGAATTTTATTTTGAAAATATAACAATTTGACATAATAATCCTATCAATCACATGAAAGAGTAAATTTGATCACCGGTGACTGACAAAACTGACAAATACTAACAAAAGGCTTGGTTTGTACTTTGTAGGCATGGTGAATAAGAGAATTGTTATTATCTGTCATTAATATGTAACAATTCAAACAACCGATCCTCTTTTCAAAAACTTGGAATATAGATGACAGTAAGTATTTAACAGTTGTAATCGTTCTGTATTTGTCACAAAGAGTAGTTAAGTATAAGCAATCTTCTATAGAATAAACATAAAAATGCACAGAAGCTTATAAAACACACAATGATGTCAACAGTATATAATTTAGCATACCAATACAAACAACTGCTGATATAATATCCCAAGACTTTGTAAAAAGGCAGTATGATGGAATTTTGATAGAAATACTACTTCCTCTTCTCATTGGTTTGCTATAAAAATGGGCAATGCTTAGCATTTTTAGATCAGGAAAACTCCCCCCAGACCGAATATATGGAACATCCTCGTGCCACGAATTAGCAATAGGCTTCTTGGTCCTTTTGCTCGATGAGGTTGCAGGGGTATCAACAAGTTTCTCCGATAAAGGAATAGCTTGAGCATGAGGATTTGGGTGGAGTAACAGTCCCTAGATCAAGAGTCTTCTTTCTAGTCTTGATTGTAAGATGAGGGTTTGCAAATTGGTAAATGAACTTATCCCATGTTTTCCCCTGTTTTTTCCAACTCGGCTAAGACAAGTAGTTTGATAAGGCCATGGTGAAACAGGTTTTTATGGGGATTGGTTACATCCTTCCTCACTTGGGAAGACATATTCTCTAGACTCTTCAAGAAGTAAAAGGGAAATTTTCAATGACTTATTGAACTGAAAGTGAGCTAATAATCGAACTTGACAGGCTTTAAAGATAGAATATATACCTTCACATGTAATCAATCTGGTGATGACTATGAGAGGGTTGATTAGCTCCTCTTTTATCCACTCCTTGGAGTATCCATCAGCTCCGGAGATGTTCTAAAATTCGGTTTTGAAAACCTTGTTATAGCTTGCTCTTGGAAATTGGTGGTGTTTAAATCAATGGTCTCCAACTCTTGGGAGATTTGTGGCTGAGGCAATTGATTTCTCAGAGGCCATGAACACAGTGAATAGGAGTTGAGGCAGGCTAAGAGTAATGTAATTTCAAACCTACAATGAACGGCCTGTAACAAATTTAAACCAACAGAGTGGTCTGTTAAGGACATATACAACAATTTATAGCACACAGGAGTTTAGCACTTCAAAATAAAATGACTACTGCTGTAATAACCTGTATCATGAAAACAATACATGATTTTTTACAAAGATTTATTTCTTCTAGGCAATTTTATCATTTGTCAACTCATGAACCCCTCCCCCACACCTAAGTATTATGATACCTCACAATAAAAAATATAGGAAACCAGTTAGTTCTCTCGATAATCGAAGATTTACAATTTGTAAAATGTAAAGATAAATTTCACAGATTGGTCTGACGAGACGGTTAGAAGATGGCCCCACCTATGGGATAAGAGATCCCATATATATATAAGAAGAGGTAGGCAAGAGAGTTTCAATATAGTCTCAGAGTTAGTTCCCAATGGCAAGTTTATGGAGTTCATTAACCTTAGCTTAACCATACATAATTCATGTCATCTTTGTCTACAAGTAATGCCATACATCAGGACAAGTTTAAATTTATTATTTATTTATTGTCAAGTTACACTCCTCGCTATGTAGAATTCCCCGTTGCCAGCAAGCCTGTTCAGTACCCCGACAGGTTTACCTAGTCATACCACAGGCCGGTACCCGCTGCCAACAGACCTGTTCAGTATCCCGACGGGTTAGCCTCTTACACCCTCAGAGACTGGCCCTCCATCTTTTAAGATTTTAATATAAGATTTCTTTATGCAAGAGAATGGGGGGACAACTTTGAAAACAACTTTTTCTTTCTTTTTTCAATTGGGATGGTATTTATGTTAGAGGATGAATTTCCATTATATTCCTTAGTAATTGTCCTGATGTAAGGGGTACTTAAGAGGACGTGGCCTATGTAAAGATATGATATAATCAAGCTATTTAGTGTGTAGTGGATGGTACCATTGAGAAAGAACATAAAGGTATCTCTAGGCTCAACTTACTTTCTTCTTTTGTAAGTTATTGTGATGTTTCCATGACTAACCACTAATCATACCTCCTTGTTTCTCTTTGATAAAGACACTTGACTCATTTCTCAGGTTTCTTGGAAAAACTGTACGAGAGACCTCTATGCTTGATAGTTATGGTATAACTTCCTTATACAGTGGTGAAGAGTTTCAAGAGCAACTGATTTTTAAAATTCCTTAAGAACAAGAAGATGAAAATCTTTGCAAAAACATGGTTAACTACAACAAGTCATTATTCATTTGATGCTTAGCAGACAACAAGGTCCAAGTATAGCAATGTTTCGAAGACAAATCCTTCTTTTATATTTCCTTGAAACTGTCTACGCCTGGTGAAATAGATACCTATAGAAGTCTCTAGAAAAAAAAAACACACTCTAAAATATCAAAGACTAATTAGATCAAGTCACTGGAACATGTATCTCATAGTTATTTTATTAAAAGAAAATGTAAAATGAGACTGCATTAGACTCTAATCTAAACTAACAACATGCAACTTTTATTTACTATCCTACCCCACCTAAAAAGAAAGGAAAAATCTTTATTCAAGTGTAAGAACTCTTCCAATGTAACCATGTGCGGAGCAAGATAAGGAACATACTCATATCCATATATGAAAAAATTACCACAATGATTACCTGGATACGAAGAACCAACCAACCTACTTGTTTTGGCATCAGAAGGTGTTGGAGAAGAGAATAGTATTGTGGCCTGATGACCTCTTGAAACCAAATTTCAATGTAATCTTGATGTTTATCAACAATAATTTCTATGCTCTCCTTCATCATGTTATGCAGATCCTCTTCTTTTGGATGATTGATTTCTGAAGTACATAAAGGATCTGTTGAGATGGATGTTGAGAACTCCTCAATTTCAGGTCTTAGTGATTGCTCTCCACCAAAGGTAGTCCATAAGTTTTCACCTTCCTTCACAGTTTGGCAATGAAGATCATTTTGTAGCTCATAGGACCTTGATTCTTCTAATATTTCGGGAGAGGTAGATACACTTTTGGCTTCTGCCAAAATATGTTCTTCTTGAAAAGAAGAAATCTCGGTTGTTTCTAGGATTTGAGAGAGTTCTTCCAAACTGATGGTCATCTTTGAATTCATCTTGTCATTTGATAAAACTTTGTTCGCACAAAGATGATGTCCACAAAGTTAGGATCTCCTGATGGTAGTAAGAAAACAAAGGTTGTATTGTTTGGTTCTACGGAAGTCTTGAGTGGTCTTGCTTCCTGTCCCACTATTACTGATGCCTCAATTTCTTGTTCTATAGTGCTCCTTGTTTTAATCTCTTTAGAGACTGTTTAACTCTTTGGCTTGAGCGAGCTCTTATTTTTCGGTATCGGTCTACGGATTTTATAAGCGGAACTTTCCTTCCCCCAAAGAGATCAGAAGGAAAGTTGGTTGAAAGGTCGGATTTTAATTTAATGTATCTACCTTGTGGGTCTCTTGGCCTATTCATGAAAGAAAGAAAAAATAAAAAGCTACCATTTGGTTTCTAGGTCTATTCATAAACAAAAAACAAAAAAAATAAAAACTACTATTGGGTTTGGGGGAACCTGCTATAGCAGATGCGCAGGTTCTTACCTCTCATCTTAAAGTCCCCCCACCACCAAACTAATGCTAAGGTCTAAGGATAATCTATTTCCTAACTACTTCTTACCTTGAGACACCTCACCGACAATGGCGCCAAAATGTTAGGTGATTTATATGCACTAAAAAGACACTTAAAACCCCTTAATTAAATTGTCAACCCGGGGTAAGTAAACTTAGAGTTGTAGAAAAATATATGCCAAAGGTAAAATGTTGGTAGGAGTATAGTCTAACTAAGGAAAGCAACTATCTAAGGATAATCTACTCAAGAAAACCTATCTAATGAGAAAATCCTACTAAGCAAAATGAAACTAGGTAACCTAAGTACTTTTGGGCCAAGGATCGATGGATGGTTCCTAGGAAAGCAAGTGAAACCCTATGTAAAGCAAACTAGTTCAACAATAAGCAAAAACAAACCACTAAGCATAATAAGCAAATGACAAACACAGACTTCTTTAACTTGCCAACCTACATCCAATGAGCAACTAACCTATGAAAGAAAATAAATAAGCAAGTAAGCAAAAGCACCTATCTAACCTATTAAAAAAAATAGACAAGTAAGCAAAGACACCTAACTAACCTACTAAAGCAAAATACATGTAAGAAAAGGCAACTAACTAACCTACGAAAGAAAAAGACAAATAAGCAAAGGCAACTAACCATTGCAAGCAAAACTTCTCATTGAACAACTATCTAGCCTAAGAGGCAAGTGAACTAAATGCCTAATGAAAAACTATTTCTAATGTGTGAAAGGAAATCTAAATTCTCAATGCAATGCATGAAAGGAAATCTATTCTATTGAAAGCAATAAAGGAAACTATCTCTTCTATGAAAACAAGAAACTGTTTTCTAATCTATGAAATTCAAATGCATTCTATACTAATATAAGCAAAC
>JASDQU010585663.1:0-11659 GCA_032191745.1 Picea mariana | reverse complement strand
CTGAAACCTCGTTGAAGAAAACATTCAATTTTTTGTTCTATTCTATTTCAAGCTCTATTTTAAACTAGATTCTACAATCATAAATCAAAGCATAATCTAACATGTAAATGCATGTGGGGTTAGTGTATGAGTTTGAAAACTTGTTCCTAATTATAAAATCAATGCATATTAACAAAAATCCTCCATACTGACCTGCAAAAGAGAATTAAAACAGTTAAACTACAACAACAAATTAAAGAAATGAAGGAATAGTTCATGTACAAGAAATAAAAATACATCTAAGCTATTAAATGCATAAATACCACAGAGAACAGTTACTAGACTGCTGGTGCCCCCCCCAACAAGTCGTGGTTACCTCTCAGACACACACCATGAGCTCAACAAAATGATTTCACCATTAAAACTTGAAAAACACAGTCTTATACAATTCTGCCAATTGAAAAATGCAAAAACAGAAGAAAACATTTTTATCTCTATCCTCTACTTTGTCTACTGCTCCTTAGCTATTGTATGACCACCAGGGTGGTATTTATAAGATTTATAGACCAAGTGGTCAACCAAAGGAGGTTTGAACCACTTCTAAAATTGGTAAATTTCATTAATGGTTCCCTAACTGCTGAAATTGAGTGAGCCAATAATCGCCTTCTTTGGACAACTAAAATCGAGTTGTCTTGAGCTTAGTAGCTGGAGGGGGTGATCATGAAGAAAACCCATGTGCCTGATTTGTCCATCACTGGCCACCAATGCCATAACTCCCAACTCGCCTTGCATTTTTGTGCAATACTGGGTGCCGGAACGAGTGTCGGATCGATTGCTGAAACAAGTGCCAGATCAAGTGTCAGATCGACTACCGAAACAAGTGCCAGATCAAGTGTCAGATCAAGTGTTGGAACTGAGAGCCACAAAATGCTCTTAATCCATTCATAGTTTCAGGAAACGACCCTCATGGGACCTAATTGGGCATACTTCGCACAAAACCCATGTGCCATATTTTTCAGTTTCCACTTCATCCTCTCAAAAATTAATGTTTAAGTTTGCTGCCTGTAATAGTGCCGGATGAAGTACTGAATGGAAAAACGCCTTGTGATTTTTCCTTGTAACACCAAAAACGTGAATCAGATCCATGGAAGCATGAAAACATGATAAATTATGCTCGATACAATCATTATACATGAATCATGCATACCTTATGTCGATCATATAGTTTTATCATGAAATTCTTCAAAAAGCTCATTCAAAAGATGAAAAAAACATATGTACATGTGGCAAAAGTGTATAATAACCATCATAAAAATGATCATATCTCGGGCCCAACATTACCCCCACACCTAAGATTTTGCAGGTCCCACTGCAAACAAAAAGAAATTGCCCTTTATGACTAAACTTGTGAAGGAGGGGGTGGATTAGCTTTAGAAGCTTCTCCCTCTTGCCCGGGGGATTTTTGACTTAGGTTTTTTGTGATGTTTCAATTGCATCCAGAGACTATTATTGGTGACAGTTCATATCATCAGCCTAACGCTGTAGAGAATTCATCTTGGCTTGTAGGACAACACTATCATGGCGTACATGACAACTCAATGTTTCATGCTCTCTAAGTTTGAACTGGAGGGTTTAGAGTTTTTGGAAGCTACTGATTACATGTGAGGAAGCCTTGCAATGTATATTATACCCTTTATCCTTTAAACCATGCAAAACAACAATTTTACCTCTGCAAAATTAGTTCCAAAAGTGACTTCCCATAAGCGCAACAATTCTGGCCTGGCGAATTTCTGAAAAATTGGTATCAAAGTGACACCTGTAACTACAAGAAAGTAAAACCTGTGTAAAAATGGAGACAGGTTTTTGTTTTTGAATATTTTCTTGACAAAAACCTCTCTTGGTTTTCAAAAATTCACTTTTAGTTGTTAGGAAACCATGAGAATAAAACATGTATAAAATAGGAAAAACAGAGTATTTTATTTCCTGAAAAACTAGGCATCTAAGAGAATTGAATATATACAAAACAATAATGTATATTTTGAAAATGAGAGAGATTATTGTTTTTCAATATGTTCTTGGTAAAAACATCTCTTGGTTTTCAAAACGTCAGTTCTAGTTGTTAGGAAAACATGAAACATAAATATGACTAAAAAAAGAAAAATAGAGTGTTTTATTTTCTGAAAGTATAGGCCTATGAGATGATAGAATATATTGAAAACCATAACGTATATTCAAAAAAAGAGAGAGGTTATTGTATTTTGGTATGTTATGAACAAAAACCTCTTCTAGGTTTCAAAATTACTTTCCCATTTTTTCAAAATCCCAGCTTGAAGTTGGTTACTCAAAACTTGCAGAAGCGCAACGTGCTTCTTAGCAGAAACACAACGTGGTCTTTGATAGGAATTTTGGAGGTCTTCCCAGAGGAATTTTGGGCTGAAAGTGGTATGGGTGGAAATTTTATGATATCTTCTACACAATGGAACCATCAAGAATTGCAAAGGGCCTCTCCAACCCTCTGAAAAAATGACTTGAAGTCAAACTGTCAAAATGTGTAGAAAACCCTCCTATAGCGACTGTATTTGGGGAATTTCTCTCAAATGATAAAACCTGTGCATAAAATGAAGGAGGTTTTTGTTTCTTGTTCTATTATTGACAAAAACCTCTTTCACGTTTTTCAAATTCATCTTCCTTAATCTAGAATTGTTTTTTGAAGTAGAACTTTGACCAAGACAATCATTGGAAAATTTATGACAAGGAATGATGACATGACCATGATGAAAAATTATGACCTTGGATGCATGGAGGGAGAAATAATGAAACCTAGACACACTAATGAAAATTTTACAACCAATATATGTCAAATTGTATTTGAGAATTTTATTTTGAAAATATAACAATTTGACATAATAATCCTATGAATCACATGAAAGAGTAAATTTGATCACTGGTGACTGACAGAACTGCCAAATACTAACAAAAGGCTTGGTTTGTACTTGGTAGGCATGGTGACCAAGAGAATTGTTATTTTCTGTCATTAATATAACTGATCCTCTTTTCATAAAAATGGAATACAGATGACAGTAAGTATTTAACAGTTGTAATCGTTCTGTATTTGTCACAAAGAGTAGTTAAGTATAAGCAGTCTTCTATACAATAAACATAAAAATGCACATGAGCTTATAAAACACACAATGATGTCAACAATATATAATTTAGAATACCAATACAAACAACTTATGATATAATATCCCAAGACTTTGTAAAAAGATAGTATGACGAAATTTTGACAGAAATCCTACATCCTCTTCTCATTGGTTTTCTATAAAAATGGGCAATGCTTAGCATTTTTAGATCAGAAAAAATCCCCCCTGACTGAAGATATGGAACGTCCTCATGCCATGAATTAGCAATAGGATTCTTGGTCTTTTTGCCTGATGAGGCTGCAGGGGTATCAACAAGTTTCTCTGATAAAGGAATAGCTTGAGCATGAGAATTTGGGTGGAGTAATAGTCCCTAGATCAAGAGTCTTCTTGCTAGTCTTGATTGTAAGATGATGGTTTGCAAATTGGTAAATGAACTCATCCCACGTTTTCCCCTGTTTTTTCCAACTTAGCTAAGACAAGTAGTTTGATAAGGCCGTGGTGAAATAAGTTTTTATGGGGATTGGTTACATCCTTCCTCACTTGGGAAGACATATTCTCTAGACTCTTCAAGAAGTAAAAGAGAAAGTTACAATGACTTATTGAACTGAAAGTGAGCTAACAATTGAAATTGATAGGCTCTAAAGACAAAATATCTACTTTCACATGTAATCAATCTGGTGATGACTATGAGAGGGTTGATTATCTCCTCTTTTATCCACTCCTTGGAGTATCCATTAGCTCCAAAGATGTTATAAAAATCGGTTTTGAAAACCTTGTTATAGCTTGCTCTTGGAAACTGGTGGTGTTTAAATCAATGGTCTCCAACTCTTGGGAGCTTTGTGGCTAAGGAAATTGATTCCTCAGAGGCCACAAACACAGTGAATAGGAGTTGATGCAGGCTAAGAGTAATGTAATTTCAAACCTACAATGAATGACCTATAACAAATTTAAACCAACATAGTGGTCTGTTAAGGACATATACAACAATTTATAGCACACATGAGTTTAGCACTTCAAAATAAAATGAATGCTGTTGTAATAACCTGTATCATGAAAACAATACATGAATTTTTACAAAGATTATGACACCTCCCCCACACCTAAGTATTATGACACCTCACAATAAAAAATATATGAAACCAGTCAGTTCTCCCGATAACTGAAGATTTACAGTTTGTAAAGTGTAAAGATAAATTTCACAGATTGCTCTGACGAGATGGTTAGAAGATGGCCCCACCTATAGGATACAAGATCCAATATATAGATAAGAAGAGGTAGGCAAGAGAGTTTCAAGATAGTCTCAAAGTTAGTTCCCAATGGCAAGTTTATGGAGTTCATTAACCTTAGCTTAACCATACATACTTCATGTCAGCTTTGTCTACAATTACTGCCGTACATCAGGACAAGTTTAAATTTATTATTTATTTTTTGTCAGATTACCATCCTCGCTAGATAGAATGCCCCACCGCCAGCAAGCCTGTTTAGTACCTCGACGGGTTTACCTAGTCACACCACACGCCGATACCCGCTACCAGAAGACCTGTTCAGTATGTCAGCATGTTAGCCTCTTACACCCTCAGAGACCAGCCCTCCATATTTTAAGATTTTAATATAAGATTTCTTTATGCAAGAGAATGGGGGGACAACTCTGAAAACAACTTTTTCTTTCTTTTTTCAATTGGGATGGTATTTATGTTAGAGGATGACTTTCCATTATATTCCTTAGTAATTGTCCTGATGTAAGGGGTACTTAAGTGGACATGGCCTATCTAAAGATATGATATAATCAAGCTATTTAGTGTGTAGTGGATGGTACCATTGAGAAAGAACAAAAAGGTATCTCTAGGCTCAACTTATTTTCTTCTCTTGTAAGTTATTGTGATGTTTCCACAACTAACTGCTAATCAAACCTCCTTGTTTCTCTTTGATAAAAACACTTTAAAGATAAGGAACATACTCATATCCATATATGAAAACAATACCACAATTATTACCTAGATATGAAGTGCCAACCAACCTACTTGTTTTGGCATCAAAGGGTGTTGGAGAAGAGAATAGTATTGTGGCCTGATGACCTCTTGAAACCAAATTTCAATGTAATCCTGATGTTTATCAATAGTAATTTCTATGCTCTCCTTCATCATGCTATGCAGATCCTCTTCTTTTGGATGATTGATTTTTGAAGTACATAAAGGATCTGTTGAGATGGATGTTGAGAACTCCTCTATATCAGGTCTTAGTGATTGCTCTCCACCAGTGGTAGTTCATAAGTTTTCAGCTTCCTTCACAGTTTGGCAAGGAAGATCATTTTGTAGCTCATAGGACCTTGATTCTTCTAATATTTCAAGAGAGTTAGATACACTTTTGGCTGCTGCAAAAATATGTTCTTCTTGAAAAGAAGAAATCCCGGTTGTTGCTAGGATTTGAGAGAGTTCTTCCAAACTAATGGTCATCTTCGAATTCATCTTGTCATTTGATAAAACTTGGTTCACACAAAGATGATGTCCACAAAGTTAGGATCTTTTGATGGTGGTAAGAAAACAAAGGTTGTATTGTTTGGTTCTGCGGAAAGATTGAGTGGTCTTACCTCCTATCCCACTATTACTGATGCCTCAATTTTTTGTTCTACAGTGCTCCTTGTTTTAGTCTCTTTAGAGACTGCTTTAACTCTTTGGGTTAAGAGAGCTCCTGTTTTTCAGTATCGTTCTATGGATTTTATAAGCGAAACGTTCCTTCCCCCAAAGAGATTGGAAGGAACCTTGGTTGAAAGGTTGGATTTTGATTTAATGTATCTACCTTGTGGGTCTCTAGGCCTATTCATGAAAGAAAGAAAACAAAAAAAGCTACCATCACTGGTCGCCAATGCCATAACCTCCAACTCGCCTGGCATTTTTTTGTAATACTGGGTGCTGGAATGAGTGCCAGATAGAGTGTTGTAACGAGTGTTAGATCAAGTGTCGGAACTCAGAACCACGAACGGCTCCTAATCCATTCACAATTTCAGAAAATGGCCCACATGGGACCTAATTGGGCATACTGTGCACAAAACCCATGTGACGGATTTTTCATATTCCACTTCATCCTCCCAAAAATTAATGTTTAAGTTTGCTGCCTGTAATTCTGCCAGATGAAGTACTGGACAAAGTGCTAGATGGAAAAACGCCTTGTGATTTTGCCCTGTATCACCAAAAAGGTGAATTAGATCCTTGGAAGCGTGAAAACATGATAAATTATGCTCGATACAATTATTAAACATGAATCATGCTTACCTTATGTCGATCATACCGTTTTATCATGAAATTCTTCAAAAATCTCTTTCAAAAGATGAAAACACATATGTACATGTGGCAAAAGTGCATAATAATCGTCATAAAAATGATCATATCTCAAGCCCAACAACAAGTTGTAGTAAGGGTGAGTAGGAGGAAGAAATTGAGGAGAAAATCAAAGATCTTCTCTAGATGACAGGTCTCCAAGCAGCCTAAGGAGGAAAAACTTAGAAAACAAGTTCTTCTTGGATTTGGAGTTCAGGAGACTGAAAATGATATAACCGGGCTATAATCTAACATCCATTACAACTCATTCATAAACATCCATGTGAATCCTTCAATCATGAAAATTCAGTATCAGAGGCAATAAAGCATGGAAATCGGAAGCTAACTTTCATTAAACCAGAAGTCTCATATTGAATTACATAACCATATAACAAACGTGCTTTATAAAAAAATTACAATGCTAGTGTGTAGCTCGACCATCGACCCTAAAAAAAGATCAAAACTATATACATATACCAAAAAATTCACCCAACATAGGCGTGCTCGAGCTTCTTGTCCAATGCCATATGCGTGTGTCTTCTCAGTCAGACTACACATGCAGTCTCCTCTGTGCATGCCTTCTAGATGCAAGCTCTCCTCTGTCAGTCCTTCCCGAATTTCCATTTATGGGGTGAGACGAGGTCTCAACTGTCGCCTCACTTCATTAACTGCCTTTTATTAGGATTGAAACATGGCTTAATTCCTAGGGGCTAACCACATGCTTCTCTCGGATAGGATGCTATATAAACACGTGATTGTGGGGCCACTCAAAGGTGGTTTGGGTTCACACCGCTTTTGAGCCTGCAATCCACCACCTTTTGCTACACATTAATTTTTCCAAACCATGACTTCAATTGCAGGACCTCTCAAGAAAATTATCGCCTGAGCACATCGCGTCCCTGCAATGGACTATGGTCGTCAATCTTGTGATCTTGGGAAAGGATTTACGATCAACAACTCAAATATTCCCTCTTCAGATCAATGGATCAGATCTTCCCTTTTTTAATCGATGACCGAGATCTTCTTTGGGAATTCAGGCTTTGACCTTTCTCATGGCGCTATACTTCATGCAATTTTGAAATCCTGAGTACCCGGGGGTCGTTAATATGGAATGCTCTTGGAATCTCCACCGCTGACAAAATTCAACCTACATGTTTGTATTTTAAGCCTGAAATGAGATGCTCTGCATGCTAAGCTCGGATGCTTCCTGTGCAAAACACGAACTTGGATGACTTGCTGCCCTTGAAAACTATATGTGATAACAAGACCTAGAGTTGAGATTCTCTCGAGAGGACCTTGCGATCCAACCATGGCACGGTGGACCAAGGTGATGAGGCGACAGGGAGGAGGTAGGATGCTAATAGCCTACAACGAGGAATTTTTCTACTGGTGGAGATGATAGGTCATCACTCTGGATGACTATCCCTATGAGGGGATTGACTTCAATGGAGATCCATACATGCGACTTCCACCAGGGTCCGCCTACGGTGGCATAGGTATGTCAAAAGTTTTTACATATTTTGTTTTTTAGTATTTTTGTATAATTAGGAAAAAAATATTTTTGGATGGTGCTTAAGTATTGACTAGATATTTGTGTGCTGCAGACGTGGGTCCATGATGGCTAGAGAGTTTCCCTCAACACCGACGGAGGAACCGGGGAGATAAAGTGGTGGGAGGAGAGGCCGAGAGGGTCCTACAAAACGTATAGGGCAACCTATCGTGTTTGAATCACAGGATGCCCATGGTTCAGGTAGAGGATATGCCTGAAGCCATGCAATGACATGTGGTTGGTGTACCCAGGGGATGGGTACAACTCTTTCGGTGTCTCGCAAATGCCGTGGTTTTCTACAATGACACACATATGGTGCCATAGGCGTAGATGTCGTGGGATATTGTAATACTGGTTGTATATGTATTGAGGGTGTTAGCCCCATTTTGTACTATAAACACCATATTTTTTAAAATATATAAAAGAGGATCTTCAACTTTACTTATATTTTACAATGTTTACATTGATTATATGGTTTTCTTTTCTTTTAATTATGTGACAAATGGCAATCGAAAACAAAGTTAGCATAAGTGTCAGATACATGATTAGAACTTCTAGGAATATGATAATATGTAATAAAATCAAATTGTCATTCTAAAATATGTACTCGTAGGAATTGTCAGAGTAAAGTAGGATCAAACACGCGGTAATGAACGTTCAATTGACATACTACCAACTGGGAATCTAGGCGAACTTCTAATGAACGAATGCCATGTGAGATAGCGTCGCGCAAAAGTTCTATAATGATGCTATATTCAACCACATTATTCGTGGATGGCCTTAGGCATACACCTCTTGAAGACACCAGTAGACCCTCGGGTGAGTAAACCACCCAAGCGATGGAAGCCACGTTCCGTGTGTGATGACTGGCCCCATCTGCAAATCCTAAGTAGACTAATGACTCCATTGACATCTGTCAACCAAGTGAAAAATTGATAAGCAAATTGAAGACGAAAAATAAAAGAGATATATACACTAAATTACATTAGTATACAGAGAGTTCTACTGAAGCCTAGGGATCAAGTGTAATATCTTTTCAAGTAGAGCCCATTTCTGGACTCGACCAACTTATTCCCTTCATAATATTCTAATTCATAGGATCCTTTTTCTAGAACACATAGTACGATATAAGGACCATGCCACATTGATCTAAAAATGAAGAAGAATTGTATTCTTGAAAATATTTGCAAGATTTAATTCACGTGTTAAAATACAAATGGATCAATTTTGCAACAAAACTTTTATAGAAATTACTCATTCAAGATGCATATAAACAACAAAAATAAACAGTGAACATAAAACACATAACACAACAAATGATAAAGGAGTTCACCCCTCTCTTGGGCTACATCTCTTGGTCCAGCTTCCAATGGATATTTTGTATTATTTGCTCAAAGTGATCAAATATGTGCTTTACAATGCTCAAAATTCCAAATAGATGGCTCCAATGGCTTCAAAACGTCCAAAAACCCCTAGTTGGGATTTTTCGGCACCTCGTTTGGCCAAAAATTGAAGAAGATAGGCTTCCTGGAAGTTCCCCTTCAAACATGCTGTCTCTGGATCGCCAAAATGCACCCTTTGTTTCCTCAACCTAGCCCCCATGTGATTTTATGTGTTAAAACTCAACACTAGGCACAACCGCACAACCGATACAAACTGTAGAACGGTTACACGCTACCCCTTAACCGCCAAGGCCCATGGGCACATGGCCACCACATGACCTCACACGCATATAAAAGGGGCCAAGACCAATAAAATGAAAACGGTTGGTGCGCGCCAGTAGTTCTATGCACAAACACATGTGACTGAGGATCATACGAAAAGGGCTATGGTTAAAACATATCGCGCTGGTGGCTATATTACAATGTATACGACCGGGGGCTGGGGCTAAGCCCCAGCTCGGACCGCGCCCCATACAACAACCATTTCATTTTAAATATAAAGTTTTACATATATATAATAAGAACTACATGTGGGGGCACCGGTTGGGTGGCCCTTCCCAAGGCTTTACCACTGCCTGAAGGTTGCGGGGTTGAATCCAACCAACAACATAAATTTTAAACCAATATCCAGGTGACACGTGGTGACCATTGATTCAGCCACGTGTCACCATCCCATTTTCTACAAACAAGCCACATCATATGCCAACTGTCCACACGACTGCCTGCCACGTCAGCATCCATATGGACTGTACAGTTAGCACAATTTATTTTGTCTGTTTGTCATTTTGGATAGAATGTGATATCTCTCTAATCCAACATCCATTTGAACCCAAACAAATTGCGTTGGGTTCGTGACGATGAGACCTACGCTCCTGTTTGATTTGAAGCAATTCTGAGCACTTTGAATTTTGAGCAAAATTTGATCCCCTGGATCACACCTCCCTATTGGAAAGCTTTTGGACCTCCAAAAGACTATTTTCAGTCTATCTGAAGATGAGGGTATAGTTCCCTCACCTTTCCAACCTCAATCCACTTGGATTTGTACCTTTAAGACCAACTTGAAGATACTCCACATTTCCTCATTTTGAAGTTCTCATTCTCTTGTTAAGGATTGTGTCTTTATGCAGTTCTGTAAGATATTTTGGGGAAAAATCATCTATAGAAGGAATCTGAACATGCTCTCCTTGATAATCAATCAAAGGAGGCTCATACAATTCAAAATTCTCAACATTGACAACTGCATACATTTGCATATAAGGAGGCAAATCTAAACGAAAGGCATTGTTACCAATCTTGTCAATAATCTTGAAAGGACCATATCGAATTGGTTTCAATTTTTTGCCTTCTCCTTACTAATGTAAAGCCAAACTTCATCTCCAACTTAGAAACTGTGATCGACACGATGCTTGTCATGTCTCATCTTGTACTTGGCTTGACTCTTTTCCAACTGCTCTTGTACCATTTGATGTATCGACTGAATTTGTTCAATGAACTTTTCTGCCCTATCAATGTCATACTGACCATCAATAGCAATATCCTTCCCAAAGATAAAATCTAAAGGATATTTGGGCAAATAGCCAAAACATGCTTCAAATGGCGATGTTTGAGTTGAAGAGTGCTTAGCTCGATTGTAAGCATGTTGAATGTAGTGTAAATGCTCATCCCAAAGTTTAGGATGCTTGCTGCAATAACCACGAAGAAGATGCACCACTATTTTATTTACCACTCCTGTCTGACCATCGGTTTGCAGATGAAAAGTTGTGATCTTTTTCAGTTTGGTGTCCATGAGTGCCCATAAACTCGATGAAAAACGTCCAATAAATCAAGAATCCCTATCAGAAATAATGGATTTAGGCAATCCAAAATGTACCCAAACATTTTGAAAGAACATTTGTGTTGTTTGCTCAGCTGTAACCTACTTCTTACAAGGCATCAAAATACACATTTTGCTAAATCGATCAACCACAACACAAAGATAATCATGATTTCGTTTAGACATAGGTAGACCTCCTACAAAATCCATAGAAATACTTTCCCAAGGACGAGAAGGAACCGGAAATGGAGTATACAAACCGAACTTTTGATTGCTATGTTTTCTTGTGGCACATAACGAACATCCTCGAACATATCTTGAAACACTTTCATTCATTTTAGGCCAATAGTAGTACCTTTGCAAATTAGCCACTGTCTTGCCTACACCAAAGTGACCAGCAATAAGAGAAGAATGGGCTT